>PISX010002617.1:0-155612 GCA_004024625.1 Mellivora capensis | reverse complement strand
GGAGCATAACAAATAACACGGAGGACATGGGGAGATGGAGAGGAGAAGGGAGTTGAGGGAAATTGGGGGGGAGATGAACCATGAGAGAGCATGGACTCTGAAAAACAACCTGAGGGTTTTGAAGGGGCGGGGGGTGGGAGGTTGGGGGAGCCTGGTGGTGGGTATTGTGGAGGGCACGCATTGCATGGAGCACTGGGTGTGGTGTAAAACTATGAACTCTGTTACGCTGAAAAGAAATAAAAAAAAAAAAAAAGAAATGATTGGAAAGCAGGCAGAGTTGGTCTCCAAGCATACCAGCTAAATATTAGCCCTGAGCTCAGAGCATGGGTGGGAAGGCGATGTGTTTGGAAAAATAAATTAGGGTTAGATCACAAAGGGTCTTGAATGTCACAACAAGGATCTGGGCTTGTGTGTGTATGTCCGTCCATACAGGCATATGTGTGATGGGAAGGTAGATATTTTCGCTGAAGAATTTTAAATTAATGAGTAAAAACTGAGCTCTTCCACAAATCCTGGCTAATCTATTCTACCTAGTGCACTATTTTTCTTCCTGAAGCAGATTGTCTTGGAATGTCCTTGCTGGAAGCCATCTTGTTCAGTTTAACCCGCTCCTCCTTGTTATTTTAACCTAAGCCCAGGTAACGAAGGCCAAGATTTTAATTGTCTCCAGTGTCAGGCAGTATAGGGCTGGTGTTGATTTGAGAAGGTCCTGGAGAGTGAGAGGAGAAAAGCAATGGACTTTGTGCCTCGGAGTGTTTCCAGTCTTTGTGCTTCCAGCCCAGCATTGCTGGAGCTCCTTAGAGCAGGCTTTGTAAAGATTTAGCTGAAAATCAACTTACGGATTCCTGCCTAATTGGCTTGGCCAGGTTTAATCTGTTACTGGTCAAGCCAAGCTGGCTTCTATTACGCAGTGCACGGAGGGTTCCCGGTGACGTTCTTATCCTAATGGAGGCTGGCTGTTTGTAGAAGTAAATCCTGGTGTTGGTGAAGGCCAGTATCGTTGTGTCCTCTGAAGTGAACCCAGAAGGTCGCCCATCTGATACAGCCTTTAGGCCTTTGACTTAAAAGAAAAAGTCTTGGATTTGGTATGTGTATGTTAGAAGGTTAGAGTTTTATATTTTTTTCCTCCCCCAGATAAAACAAAGCTTCCTATTTGCTTCTGCCTCTTTGGGCCGATTCCTGGGAATGTGCAGTGTACCCTGTCCAAGCAGGCAGCACCTACCACTTAGGACAAATGCAGAGAGGGGCTCCTTGTGGCCTAGGGTACCCTGCGGAGCATCGGAGTGGGAGCGGGGGTGTCCTGTCATTGCAGGCCCAGCGCCAGGGGCCGTTGCTGAGCCCACCCCCTTGAGGTCATACAGGGCTGGACACATAGGCTTACATGGCAAGGGGAAACTAAGAACCGTGTCATGGCCCTGGAGTAACTCAGGTGCACTATGAGCATCGAGCCACCACTGAAAGTCCTTTATGTTGACCCGGGAGAGACCAACGGGAGCCTGTAGGTCTGGAGAGTTTATGAAGGTAAAAAAACAAACCACGAGGGTGACCCCAGGGAGAGGGCTCATCTCTGCCCCTGGAGATCACATGAAGAAAAGGAGAGTGAGGGCACAGTCCTCTTTTCCTATTTCCTGGAAGACCCTGGGTGTCCACGTGCCATTTGCGCAAGTGTGGCGATGGCGTGCTGTGTACATTGACGGCTGCTCAGAAGTAACCTGTCCCTTCCTCCCCCTGCCAGTCTCCCTGCCAGGCCCTTGTGGGGGCTTTGGAGGGTTTGCACGGTTTTGCTCAAGGAAGTCACTACCAAAAAGAAGAACACTTGCCCTGTAGAACTGAACTCATTAGAATCAAGAAGACCAACTTAGAAGTCCATAAATAAAGACACATTCATACATATACTTAAATACAGACATGTATTTTAAAGGTTTTAGAGAACTAGTCTAACATCTGTTTTGCTTTCCTTGTTAATTCCGTCCCCTCCACTCCCCTGCCCCCACCCCTACCCCTGACTCTAAAGTGAATTCCTCAGCAAAGCCTGATTTAAAAGATGCCGGAGACCCTGCATTTTGAACTGGCTCCCAGAGCTTGTTTCTGAAGATTTCCCGTCCCACTCCCCACCGCCCCAACCCCTTCAGCCAGCCAGCTTGGCAGGCGTCATTCCAAGGTCCCAAGCTTGACAAATCTGTGTCTTCTGGTGATCTTGCCACCAACTGCCACCTGCCAGTCCCCTGGGGCCGGCTGAGAACCCGCTGGGCATCAAGGACCACACGGAGACGGACAAGAGCAAAAACCCACAACTGTGGGCCTGAGCAAACTGCCAGATCAAAAGCAGTTCCACGCAGGTTCTCTTTCTCGAAACTTCTACTGCTGCGAGGCATAGCCCTCTGTGAACGTTTTCTATTTTATTTTATTTTATTTTATTTTATTTTATTTTATTTTATTTTATTTTTTTAGTTTAGATCCTGGGTTTTCATTCTTTATTCGAATATCCTAGAATCTTGAAGCTTGTCCAAGAAAATGAGAATCACAGTGTCATTACAGATCAGGCCTGGAGAGGAATTTAAACCAGTCTCTTCAGGACTTCTCAGTGAGGATGCTGATGCCTATTGAAACAGAGAGAATTGCGCAAAGACATGTGGCTAGGGAGAAACGCCTCCGACGCCGGAGGTCCGGCCTCCTGACTCTCATTCAGGGCTTACGGCTTAAATTTGTGTCTGTGTAACATATCCGTGTGTGGTCTACATCGCAGCCGCTCGTAAGGGTTGATATTTATCCCAATAAGGGATAACATTATCGAGCAGTTATTAGGTGGCAGGCACTGTTCTAAGCACCTGATTTGTGCAAATCACTCACCCTTGTGACAGCCTAGATGGGCATCATCATTCTCCATTTCATTCGAAGTAACTGAGACCTGGAGAAGTTAAATAACTTGCCCTTGGCACGGAGGGGCTTCCTATTAGACTGCGGCTTTCCCAGGACTCGGGACTGTGGTTGCTGAGCCCCTAGGGATGGATGGAGCCCTCGCCCATCTAGTGGAAAAGAAGTGTGAGTAGATGAGTCACCACAGCGCACGATGAGGGCTGTAACAGAGGCAGGCGCCAAGGCAGGGTGAGGGTAGAGGAGGAGGAAGGGGCTTCCCCGAGAAGATGGCATTTGAATGGTCTTGGGGCTGCAGAGATATTGTTAGCTGGAGAGCTTGGGCACAGGCGAGGGGGGCACCTGCTGCCCTCCAGGAAGGTCCCAAGGGGGAGAAGCCCGGTGCCTGAAGGCAGAAGTATGCTGGCTGTGGGGGAGATGTGGAGAGGTACGTGGGGAGCAGACCATGAAGTACCTGCCTCCTGAGATAAGGAATTTGGCTGATAGTCAGGAAACAGAGGGGAGCCCAGAGCCATTTTTATGATAGGTAAGGGGGAAAAGGCTGTAGAAGCCTGGGCAGACTGGACAAGGGAAGCAGTTAGGGGGTCAGGCTGTGGCCCAGGCGGACACGATGAGGGGCTGGGCACCATGCAGCCATCTGATTGGCACAGGCCTCCTCCCTCCTTTGCTCACACTGCTTCCACGGCTTGGAATGCTCTCTTCAGCCCAGGCCCGTCTTTGAAGACCAAGCTTAGGTGTTTGATCTGGAGGCTCTCTTCAGCCCCCACCATGAATGGGCTTACTCTCCCCCTCCCCTGGGTCCCCGCTATCTCTGACACATTCCTCGTTCTCTCTTGGCACGCAATCTTGGTGCTCATCGTTGTGTATGTTTTTCTCTCCTGCTTCACACTCAGCTCACCAAAAGCAGGACCAGACCTTTGCCTCCTGAAATACTTGGCAAGGTGCCTGACATTCAGTGAGCTCTCAATAAATGTGTGATGAATGAATAAACTTTCTAAAGACAGTGACTATTTATATGGAAAGATGAGGCCCCATTTGAGAGGTGATTTTTTTTTTTAAGTGACCTTAGGGGTTGGCAAACTATGGCCCATGGGCCAATTCCAGCCCACTTTATGTACTGCTTTTGTGAATAAAGTTTTATTGGAACACAGCCAAGCTCACCCGTCCATGTGCTGTCCCTAGCAGCCGTCGCCCTACAATGGCAGGGTTAAGTCATTGTGACAAGGTGGTGTGGCCTGCAGGTGGAAAAATACTCACCATCTGGACGCGTACTGAGAAAGATTGTCAACCTGTGAGTTAGAGGACCAGGATTAGTGACTGGAGATAAAGAGTGATGGAAAGGAGAGAGTCAAGACTTTTCTTTTTGTCACATCTCCTCACCACGCCTAACGCAGAGTTTGCTCCGCGGCGATGGCCTTGGCCCATGGGCCTGCAGGCACTGGGAGAGAAAGACCATAGCTGTGGGGCAAGAGGAAGGGGCTGCTGGGAGACCAAGGTGGGAAAGAGACCCCATAAGAAAAGACAAGGGGCTGTGGCTGCAAGGCCAAGTTTACCTAGATCCTGCTTCTTCCTGGGGAAGCTCCTCACGCTCTTCTCTCCTTCAGTCATCCAGTTTGGCTTTGTCACCCTCTTTGTGGCCTCCTTTCCTCTGGCACCTGCGTTCGCCCTCCTCAACAATGTCATCGAAGTGCGGCTTGACGCAAAGAAGTTTGTGACAGAGCTGAGACGGCCAGACGCCGTGAGAACCAAAGATATCGGTATGTCCCCTGCCTAGAGATCATGGCAGGCCCTCCCCCTCCTTCCATCCCCTGGGCTCCCTGCCGCGTCCTGCCTTCACCATCTCACTCCGGATTCAGGAGGGCTGGGGGAAGCCCTTGCCTCGCCAGCCCTCGGAGCTCCTCATCCTTATATCTTCAGGCTCTGGGAGACCTTTACCCACACCTGCTTGGCCCCCTGGTTTCCAGACGGGCGCACCTAAGCCTTCCTAGGCAAGCCCATTCCTGGGGGCCTCGCAGACCTCCAATGGTACCTTGTCTGTGCATCCTCACCCTGGCTGCAGCCTTGTCATCACCAGACCAAGGGTGGCAGCAAGCCCGACGCCCTGCTCTCTGTCTTACAGGGATTTGGTTTGACATTCTCTCCGGGATCGGCAAGTTCTCCGTTATCAGCAACGTAAGTGTTCCCTCTACGACACCCTAGCTCTGTGGGAAGGGAGCTGCCGAGGGGACCTCTAGGGGACCTGCGGCTTTCAAAGCAGGGTACCAGCATCCGTCACCTCCCAGCCTTTTATTTTGGAGCTTTGCTCAAGGCAGCCCCCTGGTTAATAGCGCGTACGTGCCTTCTGACTCCTCCTGCAGAGGCCAGGGCTGCGCGCCATTCTTGTTAGCTTCACTATGCAAAAGGTAATTATCCACCAGAATGCATACCTTGGCCTTAAGAGTCAAAAATCTGCTCTTTCTTCGGAGCCAAGAATAATGGGGAAAGAATTCCCCGTATCTATCCATCTCTTTCCTTTCTTTTTCTACTCCCAAGCTAAACAATACCTGGACCGGTGCCCAGGTCCGTGGTTCCTAATTACGGTTCCTCCAAGCTGTAAATGGGAGTCGTAATTATTCCCATGGACTCTGGCATGCGTAGGTTAGGATAGGACAGACGAGAAGAGGGGTCCTACCTGTTGTGACCTCCTTAACTGCCTTGCCAGACATGTCAGCATTTCAGGGGAAATCCGGCTGGGCCCAAGCCAATGGCAGCTTTTGCTCCTGCCTTTTGTATGGATGGTGGCCCTGCAAGGCCTTTTGTTCCATCTTCCAAGAAAGTCCTGCAGGCCTGGCGCATACCATAGAAAAGCCACTGTCCCTTTTCCCCCAGGAAAGAAACTTTGGTTCTGGCTGGGACTGGGTTGCCTGTTAAGAACAGGTAAAATGACTAGAGAGGCAGAGAGAATCGGCCCCCTGCATTTTGAATGCTCGAAGTAGGAAGCACACATCTTAAGGCTGGAGATGAGGTGGAATTTGGAGACTAGATCAGTAGCTACTTTGGAGTTGTGTTTACTAGGAAAGGGGCCTTGCATACTAGGCACTTTCCACCGTACAACAGAATGACAAGAAGTCTTACCTCCCTGGCCTTTCTAAGACTTCTTTACTTATCTGTAAGAATGGGAGAGCATAACATTACCCACCAAAAAGGATCGTTCTGGAGATCTAATGGGAAGATGAAAGGACGTAGAGCAAGAGCTCAGTAAGTATGTTACTCATTCTCAAATATGGTTATGGCCATCCATGCTCATATATACATGTAGAAAACAATACCTAAACGACATTTTTTAAAATAAAAGGGCTTTAATTTTTGGTGCAGAATACAGTATAAACACCTGCCAGAAAGATTTAAGATTTTCTTTGCAGAAAGTACCTCCACATTCAAACATGCCATCATCCATTTGCTGTTTGCTTTGCTCCGTAGACAGTTATAGGGCACTTAAATATGCCAGACAGTACATTGGGTACGTGTGGTTGGATCCAGCAAGACCCACTCCTTCCCCCTCAGGGTCTCAGTGTTCCTAAGTCCAATGGATGAAAGCACAACTCCATTACGTGCTACGCTAAAAAGTGCCAAGAGACGATGGTCAAATGGAGGGAACTGTGGTACCATATCCCTGGTACTCCTGGTTCTCTGGTGTCCCGCAGAGGCAAAGGTTCGTCGTCATCCAGTGTCCTTGCACATTGCCTCTAAGTGGCACTCTTGTCACTGAGTAATTTTCTCAAATTCTTCCACTCTGCCTTGGCTTGGCCAACATCTGTGTCAACTTGGATATTTCAGAGGGGCTCACTCCCGCCAGAACCCAACAGTCCACACTGGCTTAGTACTCTCAGCATCCAGCCACTGTCCAGTGGGTTCACTTACACATATTGAAGGTGGGAAACTGCATGAGCTCCGAGTAAGGACTTCTCTATCAGAGCGGTGCCTCTGGATGGGGAGCCCAAGAGGGACCCTGTGCCACCTGGGCAGCATCCATCCTGAACACCCCTCAAGCCCCAGTGCTTCTGTCCTTCAGGCCTTTGTCATCGCCGTCACCTCCGACTTTATCCCCCGCCTCGTGTACCAGTACGCCTATAGTCACAACGGGACCCTGCATGGCTTTGTCAACCACACCCTCTCCTTTTTCAACGTCAGCCAGTTGAAGGAAGGAACGCAGCCAGAAAACTCACAGTTTGACCAAGAGGTTCAGTTCTGCAGGTAAAGTAATTGGGTAGAGGAGGGTGGCAGCAGGTGACCAGAAGTGGTAGATCCAAGGAATTATCTGGAAGATCTAGACTTATATCACTCTCCTCTCCCTCTTTCTCCTACCCTCAGCCCCCCGAATCACTATAAATCAATTTCAGTGAATCAGTAAATATTTATGGAGTGTCTTTTGCCAGACACTACAGAGCAAAGAAGTAGATAGCCTTGTCTTTACCATCAAGGCCTTTGTGGTCTGGTTGGAAAAAGCAAGCAGAGCATATGGGACAGAGCGTGCTATTCAGGGACTCTATCTAGCGTGGACCATGAGCACTGTGGGTGTTCAAAGGAGAAGAAGATTGATGGGGGCTAGAAGGGAAAGATAGGCTTCCTGGAGGGCCAGGAGGAGATGTAAGATGGAAAGAGAGTATGCTAGGTGGGGAGTCAGCATGGGCTAAGTTATAGGATGAGGATGAATTTGGAATAGTTTTGGAAATACAGTATATCAGAACTCCTAGGATAATATAAGCCAAAATATTGTTGAATTTGAATAGGTAGGACAAAGTCAATGATAGGAAATCTTGATGTATTACAGGAATTGTAATGTGATGTGAGAATGATAGGTCAAGTGTAGGCTTGGGAAAATTAATCTAGTCTCAGAGAGAAGGATGGACTAGAATTGGGGGAACTCAGGGAGGGCAGCTAGGCTGCTGCCGTCATTCAGGCATGAACCACGGCAGGCATGGTCCAGGGTGATGGAAGGAATTAGGAGGAAGTGAGGAGATATTTACTGTGGTACATGGTAGCATTGGTGGCGAGAGAGTAAGAGGGAGCCCGAGCCAAGGACATCTCCCAAGGTTGGGCTGAGGTCAGAGGTGGGTCCATTGACAGCAATGGGGAATCCAGTTTTATGGCACATAAGATGAATTTGATATCAATCACATTGGTTAAAAAAGAATGGTGGGAAAGTTTTCACCTAACTCCGAGGCACAGCTAAGCTTGAATTCCTAAGGTGTCCCGGTCAGTCGTGGCTGAAAACCACCAGCACAGGGAACATGGAAGCCAAGAAACAGAAAACTCTCCACTATTAACCCAAGAAGGGCAAATAAAGAGAGGAACAGATGGAAATACAACCATTTCGTACCCTCGTGAGATGATCGTAAAGGACTTTGGCAAAGATCACAGCTTATATACTAAAAAACATAGAGCAATAAATACAACAAAATCCAAAGCCTAGGAAAGGTATGGAGGGGTAAATGGAGGGCTCTTCTGGGCCATCCCTGAGCGTGTCTGACGTAAGAGCTGGCGACCCTCCGTCAGAGAGGCGAGGCCTCAGTGGCACAGCTGTCGTGTGTTCCTGCTCGGTACCCAAGGCCTGCCGTCCGTGAGATGGCCGCTCAGGTTCAGACTCACAGTCTGACGCCGCACAGGAGAGGAGACGGATTGGTCCTCGCCACCCAGATGACCGAGTGATGCAGCCGTACCCCTGTGTGATTGCAGTGGAAGGGTATCTGGTCCTGGCCGGGAGAGCTGCAGGGTTGCGCTCTAGCCGGCCAGGAGAAGGCTCAAAATCAGTGACCGGATCCAAGAACAGGTAAGTAAATCCAGTCACAGGTAGTGATTTCTGTCAGCCTAGATGTTTCCAGTAACTGCACAGCTGGCGCCACAGGGAGGCTCACTCTGCGACTGAGGGCCTGTGCAGGCAGATTTGCTGCTACGCGGTGCCCAGCGGCCACTGCGCGCCCGCCACGTCAGACCGCCTGTCCTTGCTGCTGGGATTTGGCCCACAGATGCGACAGACGTAGTTCCAGCACACGGAGGATGTGTCCCAGCCTCAGGCTTTCCTGCTAGCATCCAGACTGGCTCCAGCAGGTACACGAAGTCGGCCAGCAGTCGGCACTGCAAAGTAGTATTTCCAGAATCGTTTCTGTAACCAGAAGGTATAAGAATGATCTTTTCGAAGCTCCCCATTCTACCGAGGCTCAGAAGGGTAAAGAATTCTCCAAGTCACTGGGGTTTCAGGGACAGATCCTGAAGTAAAACTCACGTTTATCCAAGAAAGCAGGTCAACCCCCAGGCATGGCAGGGAGCAGCACCGTGTGGGTTGTGGGGAGGCAGGGCTGACACTGTGTGTTTTGTGTTCTTTTTAAAAGATTTATTTGAGAGAGTGAGAGAGAGCGAGCACTCCCAGTTCAGGGGGGCAGAAAGAAGATGCAGAGAGAGAAACTAAGCAGACTCCACGCTGAGTACGGAGCCTGACACAGGGGCTCAGTCTCATGATCCTGAGATCATGACCTGAGCCGAAATTAAGAGTTGGACACTTAACCCACTGAGCCACCCAGGGGTCCCTTGTCTCCCTTCCCTTCCCTTCCCTTCCCTTCCCTTCCTTTCCCTTTCCATCCCTTCCTTCTCTCTCTCTCTCTCTCGCTCTCTCTCTCTCTTTCTTGGGAGAGAGGCTCCCCACAGAGCAGGGAGCCCAGTGCAGGACTCCATCCCAGAATCCTGGGATCATGACCCGAGCCAAAGGCAGACGCTTAACTGACTGAGCCAGCCCCATGTCTCATCTCCCCCGTGTGTTTCTTTTGTCGGTCTAGAAGCACTGAGGGTCTGTGACCTTGTGCTTGACCATCGGAACTTCCAGAAACACTGAATATGCTTTCCAGATATATCAAGGGCTTCACTGGCTTAAACATAAAAGGACTTGAATGGGCCGCCACATTGAAAGTTGAAGGTAGTTCTAATTTTAGGCAAGAATTGATTCAATCAAGTCTGCCTAAACCAAATCTTTCTCCACCTCCCTCGCAGTACTACTCCAAGTCAACTACCAGCAGCTCCTGGGTCCAAGTCCAAGTGGGAACATACCTCTTTCCCAGTGATCCTGCAGAAGTCTCATTGGCTAGGATCAGTAGGTGTGCCCTCCCCAGAACCAGTCACGGTAGCCAGGGGAGGAGCTGGCGGTGGGAGGTGAAAGGATCTCGGTCTGAAGCACCGAGTAGGAGGTAGTCGCTTGGGAAGAAGTTGAGGCGAACAGGTACAACAGCAAATGTCCCGCACACCAGGTATTACATACGGAGCAGGTCAAGCTTTGTTGTAGCTGCTTCCAGAGTCCCTGGACTGCCCAGCCAACTCCAGAGCCCCAACAACTCCTCTCTCCATCGTTTCCATGTAAGCTGATGGGATCGTGGCTTATTGGGGACCCATTAAAAAACAAAAAAAGGGGCACCTGGGTGGCTCAGTCATTAAGTGTCTGCCTTGGGCTCAGGTCGTGATCCCAGGATCCTGGGACTGAACCCCACATGGGGCTCTCCGCTCAGCGGGAAGCCTGTGTCTCCCTCTCCCACTCCCCCTGCTTGTGTTCCTTCTCTCACTGTGTCTCTCTGTCAAATAAATAAATAAAATCTTTAAAAACAACAACAGCAAAAAACCCTCTTCCAGCAAAGTGGCAGAATTATTACTGGGTGCATGTGTAGAAGTGTGTTCTGTATTTCTGCTAAGAAAATGTTTTCTGCAAGATGATTTTTGGAGCATCTGACATGATTTCCTTACCCAGTGCCAGTAAAGAGTTCACTGTGCAGTTATTTTTGAGGCCTTACGAGAAAGGCTTGTTGTTGGTTCCATGATAAGGAATAAGACACAGTGCCTCCCTCAAGAAGTCTAGATGGAGGAGATGAGCAAGTAAGCAAGCAATTAGAGCCTGGCTTTAATAATTTATAACAGGGTAACTGCAGGGAGCTCTGAGAGCCCTGCAGAAGGAGGCGTGCACCTAACCCAGACCCAGGTATTGCGGCGGAGCTTCAGGGGAGCTAAAAGCTGAAGGTCGGACGTTGTGCACATTTGGCCAGAATGATGGTCTTGCCGACGCTCTGCGTTCACACAACCAAGCTGGCCTGGGAGGGGTGCAGGGGGACCGGAAGGGAGCCTCAGGCGCTGAGGGAGGGCTGGGGAGAACAAGGCCTTCCAGGTAGACGAGCGCCTTGGTGCTGGGTGGTGGGAGCTGGAGTGGGGGATAAGCTCTGAGGGCCAGGAGGGAAGAGAATGCAGAAGCCAGTCCGAGAAGAGCGCGGTGGTCTTACGGAGTGCGTGGACTCCCCCTTAGGGCAGTGGGGAGCCGCAGGGAGCAGGCATGAGATCACACTTGTCATTGGAGTTCTCTCTGGCTGCAGTGTGAAGGCCAGTGCGTTACATTTGAAATAGAGATGTTTATGGTGTAAATAGGTGTCCAGGGCCGGCTCAGCCTATTATCTGGATACGACATACCAAATAGGTGTATTTCGGGGCTCCCTTCTCCTAGAGGGCCAGTAATTGTGGATGGAAATCTCTGCCTCAGTGGGTCCTACTCGCCGCTTGCTGTGGGAACTTGGCCGGCTCACCAGCGTCTCGAGTTTTGGAGGGAGGCATAACCTACTGATGTAAGCCAGGAATCGTCAGTGGCTGTAAGAGATAGCAATGAAGGAGAAGGAGAGAGAAAGATAAGGAGAGAAGAGGGAGAGAGAGAGAGAAGGAGAGAGAGCTCTAGGAACTAGTCCCAAAGCCAGTGTTTAAAACTGCTTCCGTGGTGGGAAATGAAAAGTTTGCCCTGATTTTCTGGCAAATAGTGTTGGGAACTCGATGACCCTTCTTATTCTTAGCTTTCAGTGACCTCTGGAGATAAATGTGGTCACATAAAACTGAGGGCTCGGGCTCCAGCCCAGCCTCGCCAGGCATCGAGGTATCCTAAAAATAGCAGTAAACATTGGGACACGTCTCCAGCTGCCCATTTGAGATGCGTTCCCAGCATTTTTGGAGCAACGTTCACTTCGGTCCTCTCGCGCGCTGGCGGGGCCGCTGCATAAACAGTCCGGTGACGTGGGTCTGCGGGCAGGAGCCGTGGCGGCTGACGGGGCGGAAGGGCCACTGTGTCCTGGAGGGCGGGTGGTGGCCCAGGCTCCGGGCTCCACGGGAAGGCAGCAGAGGGGTTGGCAGGGGAGGGCCTGGCCAGGGAGCTGACTTGGGCCTAGTCAACCCAGTGGGACTGCTGGGGGCTGCCGAGCGTCGTTGGAGGCATCTGCCAGGTTTCTCTGCAGGGCCCCAGTTCTTGCATATCCCAAGGTCACGTGACAAGTCTTTGGCGAGGCGAGTTCTCTTCAGTCCGCGGCTGTCTCTCATCTGCTCCGTGAATGCAGAGGGAGAGTCAGCTTTTCCGTGTGTTGCCATTACTGATCTTTATCGACCCCTGGATTAATGTGGCTCTCATTAGTTCCTAATTGCCTGTACTGTTTTCCCTCGTTAAAGGCCAGTCTCAGAAGGCAGTTTGAAGTAGCTCAGATGGAATGAAGATATTGTATGTAATTGTGTTTAGCATGAAAATGACACTAATTGCCATTGGGACTATTAACATTTTTTTTAACATACCACTGTTTGGAGTTGAGAACCGTATTTACTAACTGATTCATAATGTAACTAAAACCTCATTTTTGGAAAAAGCCGTCCCTGATTATTGATGACTAAATCCTCAGTCTGTAACTTTGGTAGTCTTCCCGCCCACAGTGGTGTTGGGTGAGGAGGAATTGTGGCAGATGTCCCTGTCACTGTCACTGGCCACCCCTGCAAGGGAGGATGGGCGGGGGGCATCGGAGCAGGGAGTCTCTCTCTTCCCCCTCTGCACCTCAATGTCCCCATCTATAGCAGACATGGAATTAATGATCTCCAAAGATTCTTTTCTGCTTTTTTCTAAAAAATTAATATTTCATGATACACATAACATACTAAAATCTCTAAACATTATGGGCAGCCTCTCTGACTCTGTCCCACGCCCACCCTCCCCGCTGCCCAGTCCTAGGCACCTCCTCAACAGTACTCACGGCAGGACATTTCCATGTGTCTTTCTCAGAATTTTTTCCATGAGTTAACGTCAAGTGAGCTCATAGAACCTTTATGGGGTTTCATGGCTTTGTTTTATAATAATGAAATACATTCAGATTAATGGGAATGTTATTTCTTTAGGTAGTGTATAAATTCAAACTCCATGTGATTTTTCATAGTGTTAGAACAATCTAGATATGGTCTTACAGTAATTTAGAGCTACAATATAATAATGATTTTTCTACCAGTTTCACTTACTGTGTATGAGTCTGTCGCAGTTAACACTATAATTTTTCTCCTCGAAGCTTAGTATAAAAATGTGAGTCCACCGAATATTGCCATTAATTATATCCTCTTGAAATTGTGACTTTTTTTATCATAAAGGCAATTCTGTGTGTGTGTGTGTGTATATATATATATATATATATATATTTATATATATATTTATATATATAAAAGGAAAAGTCTTTCTTGATCATCCTAACCCGTCATTCTCTCCCAGGAGAAACCATTGTGTTTATTCTTGGTGGAAGCCTCCAGAAATCAGTCACATGCATTGTCTTATTTAATTTTCACTTTGCTTTCCTTTAACATTTAACGTACATGCACACACATGCACGCCCATACTCATTTATTTATGGTTGGTGGGTGAGAGCTGGAGCACTTCCGTGTGCTCAGCGCAGAGATGCGTGTTCTACGAGCTCCATTTTACAGGTTTAGAATGCTGAGGTTCAGAGAGGAGAAACAGGTTTCTCGGGGTCTTATAGCTACTAAGTGACAGAGGCCACTCCCAGTGCGCACTTGCTTTTTAGACACTCCAGTGGGTTTGTAATTGCAAGCCTCTCCTTATTACAAGACTCTCAAAATTAATATTAAGGCTCAAAGACAATAAAGAGAGCTCTGGAGGGGTGAGGATGAGGTCTAGTAATGGCTCCTAAAAAACCTAACTCTGAACTTAAATCCCAGCCAGCAGGTGCAGGAAGGGACCAGATGTGGGGGTTCTCCCAGTGCTTGGCCCCTTAGGGAGACTTTCGGAGAACCACACGCCCTCAACCAGGGAGAAGCATCTGTTTTGAAAGGCCTTTGAGCTGCTGGGAATGGAGCAGAAGTTCTACCTCCCACGGGCCTGAGGCTTACCTATTTTGTGCCATTTACCTGGACACAGATCCTGAGAGAAGCCCCTGGCAGTTGTGGCGCTGGCTGACTCTTTCTGATTCATACCAGCATGAGGGAAACCTGGAGCATCTGTGCCCACGAGCTCAGAGACATCCCCCCCCCCCCCCGAATGCCAGAAGCCCTGGGAGCAGTTGTGTATGTGCTCTGTCCTCTTCCCAGGA
This sequence comes from Mellivora capensis, assembly GCA_004024625.1. Lineage (NCBI taxonomy): Eukaryota > Metazoa > Chordata > Mammalia > Carnivora > Mustelidae > Mellivora > Mellivora capensis. The sequence continues at coordinate 141,345 of PISX010002617.1, read as the reverse complement.
GCGGTGTCAGCCACCTCCAGGCAAAGGAGAAAGAGTAGCTACTGTTGATGGGACACAGGTCCCTCTGGGATAGAACGTTGAGGCCACTTTGTAGACCAGCGCCTTGGCCATCAGAATGTCGGGTAACTTGTGAGAGAACATAGAACCAAAGTGATAGAGGAAACATCAGGCTGTCACCTGGTGACTCTGAAGTGTATCCTTTTGCCAGTGCTGTGCACAGGGCTTAGACACCAGACGGACCTGGCCGACAGCTCATGTGTCATGGTGGACACAGTGAAGGTCATTGGTCACTCATCTTTTTTTTTTTTTTTAAGATTTTATTCATTTATTTGACAGAGCCCAAGCAGGGGGAGCAGCAGAGGGAGAGGGAGAAGCAGGCTCCCCATTGAGCAGGGAGCCTGATGCTGGGCTTGATCCCAGGACCCTGAGATCATGACCTGAGCTGAAGGCAGAGGCTTAATGACTGAACCACCCAGGCGCCCCATCATTCATCTTTTTTGGCCATTTCTAGTCTTAAAGATAATTATCTCTTTAAGTAGTGTCTTCTGTTACTCACTGAAAACATTTGATAAGCTTGACTTCTTAGGATGACACTTGAAAAAAATGATGAAATCTGAATTTATATCGGAATGTAAACAACCAGTCCTTTCCTGGTGGCAGAAGCTTACGGGAATAATATTCTTCAATCTATGAGTCATTGTTCATGAGTGGGTTAGGAAATCATTTTAGCTGGTCATGATCAGCACTTTAAAGACGAGAATAGGATAAGACCGGAGACGATAGATTCAGAAAATAGTGGTTCATCGCACATGGCGAGGGTATGATTTTCAGCTCAGTGATGTTTACTTACGTGTGCATTAATGGACAATGTATTTCTCACTACTATAGGTCATGGGATTTTTTTAAAGTTAGCTTCAGAAAGGGAGATATGAACAGATGCATAACTCACTAAATTGTGCATTTTTCTTTTCCGTGGATCGTTTGTCCTCTAGTTCCCACCAGAACTACCTTTAGCCCATTGGCATAGTGGTGTTTTCAAGTAAAGCTTTCTAGAAATATCTGTGTTAATCCTTCCCCAGATCTTTGATTCAGCGCATGTGTTTGTTAGATTTTAAAAATGTTTTGGACACTCAGGGAGGGCAAAGGGACATTTCCAAAGCTGTGATGAGTTAGTATCAGAGGTGGGACCAGAATTAGATTATTTATGGATTCTTTCCAGACTGGGAAAAAGAGGGGTGAGCGCTGGCTCCGAGAGCAAGGTCAGTGAGCAGCTGTTCCTTCCTAAGTGGAACTAGAGCACGAGAAGAACAGACTTTGGTTGTAGCAGGAGAGATAGGACTGACCTGGGGAAGGGCATCCCCATGGTACAGGCTGGGTGCTAGGTGTCGCGCCTGTCCCCTTGAGGTCTTGAGAAGAGTAGATAGATCCGCTTTTGCTGTGAGGTCCTCTGGGGGGCAGCTGGAGGGCAGCGAGCTTGAGCTTTTTCCCACCCGAAGGTGTCCCTCTCCATTTAGTCATGCTCTCCCTCTCTCCCATTAGCAAGCCTAATCTGGGGCTGGCCGTGCTTCTGTCCTCGGCCACGGGTGGATACACTGAATCCCGCCGTGTACTGGTGGGCTGCAGTTAGCTTTGCTTTTCAGCCGGATGTCAAAGCAAGCCTGCGACAGCTGTGATCGGCTGTTGGAAGGGCGGGGGTGAGGAAGGGGCAGCTCCTGGCCTCCTGCCCACCCCTAGTCAACTGCTCACTGTCCACGTCTGTTTGCCTCTCCCTGTCGCTGACTCTGTTGCTCGGCCGTTTTCTGCTTGTGCGTATGTCTTTTCCTCTTCCTCTTTTTTTCCTTCCTTCTTCCTGCATCTCGGTGGACAGTTGGAAGCCACCATGCTTTTACCCGGATCTTTTAGGGCAGCTGGCTCATTCCAGGTGGGGAAGGGACAGAAAGCTCCCATTTCTGGGGTGCCTGGGTGGCTCAGTCCATTAAGTGCCTGACACTTGATTTCGGCTCAGGTCATGATCTCAGGGTGGTGGGATCTTGCTCTGCATTGGGCTCTGTGCTCAGTGGGGAGTTTGCTTGAGATTCTCTCTCTCCTTCTGCCCCTCCCCCTACCTCTTTCTCACTCTCTCAAGTAAATAAATAAATCATTTTTTAAAAATCCAAAAACCATTTCTGAATCCCCCACCTCAAACCACAGCTGTTGGCGAGGTGCTTTGTGACAATAGAGGAAAGGTCTGCCTTCATGCAGACTTGGATTCTCGCCTTGACTGTTGTCCTTGCTGCCCAGGAGAGAGACCTGGGCAAGTAACTGACCTTCTCTGAGCCTCAGTGTTCCCTATATTCTATGGGGATATCAGCACCTGCTGGAAGATGCTATGGAGATTGAATGAGAAAGCTTCCAGAAAAGCTCCTTGCTCGGGGATTGGTGCGTATGGCATGTTCAGTGTAGGTCATTTTCCTTGTTGGCCCCTCATCACACAGAGTCCCCACCCTGCCTTCCTTGGTAGCCTGCACCCCACTCAGTGGCCTGACACCACCCCAGTCCTTCCCCCCAGGGTATGTTTCGCTTTGACTAAACGTCAAAGATCTGTTGAATTCCATGGAGAAAAGAGTTCCATGAAGGGTCATAATTCTTCTGGTACCGGCTCATGTCACTTTTCCAGGCTTAGAAAAAAAAGTGAGTCCGAGAAAAATGAGCCTTTTTTTTTTTTAGAGATGGGGGGGACAGTGTGGGGAGCAGAGGAGGAGGGAGGGCGAGAATCTCAAGCAGACTCCCTGCTGAGCATGAAGCAGGGCTCGATCTCACCACCCTGAGATCATGACCTGAGCTAAAATCAAGAGTCAGACGCTTAACTAACTGAGCCACCCAGGTGCCCCGAAAATGAGCGGTTTTTAACATGAGTCATCACAGAATGGGGGTGAAAAGGCAACAGTGAGGAAAATCTCTCCACGGGTCTGAGAAAGAGGCATAAGCAAATGTCAGGCACTGACATTGTGTTTCTTAAGCCACATGGACAGATCGTAAATGCAGTCAATAGAGGAGGATACTGACCAACCGTCACTGTGACAGCCATTCCCCCAAGTCACTCAACCTTGAGCTTGGTTTGAGTCGGCCTTCCTTGGGCTGCAAGAATGCAGCCATCTCTATGGCCGTGGTCCTGGAGCAGCCAGCCAGGAAGGAAGCCTGGGGTTATCTGCAGGCACCTGTGTCACCGCTGAGCCCATGGGCTGCTGAGAACTGTCCAGTTTCTGGGCATTTCCCTCCGCTCTTGAGCTCATGGGCCAGTGGGGCCAACAGGGACCCATGGTGCTGGGCTCCTCTCATGATTCCTGGGCTCCTCTGGAAGAAGAATCCATGTGGAAGCCGTGAGGGATATTAAAGAGAGAGTAGGAAAAAGGCATTTCCAGGCCAACACTGGGTGGTTTTTGTTTGTTTTCTAGGACTTTGGTCATTTTATGCAATGGACACTTGTCGGTGGGCTGTGAATTCCTCCCTCCGCTTCCTGCTAATTCCCACGTCTGGGAGCCGGGAGCTTGCCTGCTGCTCTGTTCCTTGAGGGCCAGAAGCACCCCTTGCCCCCCATCTTTCCCCAGTCCCAATGCCACATTTCTCTCTGGGCAGGTTTAAGGATTACCGAGAGCCGCCGTGGGCCCCGAACCCGTATGAGTTTTCCAAACAGTACTGGGCCATTCTGTCTGCCCGTCTGGCTTTTGTCATCATCTTCCAGGTAAGCTGTTCGGATAAGGAGTAGAAGCCCGGCTGCGGGTAGAGACAGCCATGTCTCCTTGCCTGCCCCTCCACTCCGTGTGTCCTTGGTGCCGTGACACCGGGGTCCCCGCAAGCGGAGGTGGCAGGAAGCGCTCTCAAGAGGACCTCCGTGAACGGTGGATTGGCAGAGAACAGAACGCAGAGTGAGGTTACAGGATAGATGTGGGGTGAGATGCAGGGTGGAGACAGATTCCCACTGAGACCTAAGACAAGGAAGGAAGCGAGAAGGGCAGTGGGGACCCGAGTCTCAACCTGCAGCCAACAAACAGCCCCGCCTGGTCTCCGCAGCCCGAGAAGGGGCTCGAGTTCGGAACCGTTCTTCTCGCTCTCGGCTGGCTCCCTCCTTTGTTAGCGTGCTCTGGCCCCTGAGACACCTGGTGAGGAGGGCCCCAGAGCCATCCCCATCCGGCTGAGCCTCTGTGGATGAATAGCACACTCAAGCCGCCTGATCGCTATCTCAGACAATAGCCATAGCTCAGGTTGCACGGCTGAGAGCTGCAGGCACGCAGCCCCAGGTCCCACACGGGGTCCTCCTGCCCTTCAACTCCGAGCCCGGATCCTTTTCTCTTCCACTCCCTCTGGCTTTTGTATTCCCTGAAGGCAGATCTCTGGGGGGCTCTAAGATATCCTGCCCTGACCCCAGCCCAGGAAGTAGAGAAGCCCAGCAGCTAGTCTTTCACCTAAAGAAGACAGCCCTTCTTCCTCTGGGGAGATGGGGTGATGGATTTGAAAAGCTGCTCCCCCCTGCAGGCGTCCCCTGGCTTTCCCACAGGTCACATGCAACACTCGTTAACTGCGTAAAAGTTGATTTAAGAGAAGAATGTGACTTGAAGCAGCTCTAGAGTGTGGGAAGCCCCCAGGAGCCCCTGGAAGCCGCAGTTCGTCCCCTGGCCCTCCCCTGGGCCCATAGGTGCGAGTGAGATTCAAGGTCAAGGTGGGATAAGTTTGGAGCCTGGAAGACAGCTGTGCCCTAAAGATCTTGTCCTGGGTCCCATCACTGTCCCTGGATCTCAGAGTGTGTGTGTGTGTGATCGACAGGCAGAGTGTGCCACAACTGGGGAGTGAACTGGGCAGAGCATGGCTTGGAGAACTGGGCGGGAACCGGGTTATGAAGGAGCTGTCACATATTGGGCTGAGCTGGCACTGTTGTGATGTGGTCCCTGCTTCCGTGTAAAATGCTGCGGGAAAGCGAGTCCTGTCCTACCTACGCTTTCGAGAGCAGGGATGGGGCTCAGCAGGCGGAAGAAGGAAGCCCATTATGAGTGTGCACAGAGGCTTAGAATGGAGAAGGGGCTGCTGGAGGCAGGGTCCCTAGCCAGGCCCATGTGACCAGCTTCGCGGGATGAAGTGAGAGCAGGGTCGGGTGAGAGTGGGCTGAGGCCAGTACTTAGCACAGAAACCAGACGTCCGTCTCTGAGCTGGAGGACAGAGGGCAGGCTGGGAACAAGAGAGGAGCAGCTGGCTCAGGGAAGCCTTGGGGAGGCCAGCTGGCCCCGTGCCCACTTCCTAGGGAGCGCTGGAACAGGGCGCTGGAGGCTGAGAGGCCGGCCAGGAAGGACAGGGTGGGGACAGCCCCACCCCATGTGAGCTGTTGACTGATTTCGTCCCCACAACGACCTGGGGGACAGGTACTCTCACTTCTCCACTTTCTACCTGGGGACGCTGCGGGGCCCCTCTGCACATTGGCTCAGAGCACCTGCTAGTAAGTAGCCGGGCCAGAAGGACACAGTGGTGTCCTGCTTCCTGGTCTGTGCTCCCCACAGCCCCCACCTCCGCACCACGCCACCCGCCCCACTGCTGAGACCATCACTCTGACGGGGAGGGGTGGCCGGGGGCGCCCTGGTGTCCGTTGGGGCTGGGCCTCTCCTCTCAACCCCCCTCCCTGGCTTTTGGCAGAACCTCGTGATGTTCCTGAGTGTCCTCGTGGACTGGATGATCCCAGACATCCCCACGGACATCAGCGACCAGATCAAGAAAGAGAAGGGCTTGTTGGTGGACTTCTTCCTGAAAGAGGAGCATGAGAAACTCAAGCTGACAGACGAGCCGGCCCAGAGGAGCCTGGGAGGGGAACGTCACAGCAGGAGCCGGGCACCCAGCTGGGCCCACAGCAGGAGCCGGGCACCCAGCTGGGCCCCCTCGGGCCACAGCCAGCCGGGCAGCATCGCATCCTCTGGTTCCCAGCACACAAACGTGTGAGCGAGCCAGCCCTGCTGCGGGAGGGACACCGCAGCCAGGGATCTCTCAGAGCGCGGCTGTGCACCTGCGCGGGCGTGGTGGCCTGCATCTGCTAGGGTCCCGGAAAGGTGTGCATGTGCAGAGAGAGGTGAGAGCGAGCGAGAGAAGGAGCACAGGCAGGAAGAGAAATGGGGCTGCTTCTTGGAAACTTCAAGCTTAAGTTTCTTTTAGGTCCTCTTTGTATCCTTTTAGGGGCTTGGTACCCTATTTTGAGTCACTTGGCGAAAGAAGGGGTATCTTGACCCCAGAGCACCCAAGGGGCATGAGCCTTCCCTGGGGAACCTCAGGTGCCCTCTCTCAGGTGGCCACAGGCTGGGAGAGAAGTGAACCCCCATCCTGAGGGATCCCTCACCCCTTCCCACAGTCTCCCTGAGCAGAGTGCCCCTGAGTCACTTGCAGCCAGGGCTGTCCCAGCCCCACTGGGTGCAAATTAAGTCGCAGGGCTGATCGCTGCGGCCACTGCGCTGTGATGGTGAGTGGCAGAGGTCCAAACCCAAGCTTGTCCCCGGTGCGTGTCACGGGGAGCTTGTGGAATTAGCTTAGCCATCACTTCATGCAGGCTCAGATTTAAAGTAATAAAATAAATGGAAACATTCTTTATAAAGATACGTGTCCTTGTCTTTGGTCCTCTTTCTTTCTGTTGCTTCCTACCAGTACTTACTGAGTACCTACAACGTCCCAGATGCTGTTCTCAGACAAGAGATACAGTAGACTCCAAGAGGGAAGATCTTGGCCTCGTGGAGCGTCCTTTCTGTGGAGAGACAGACAAGACGCCGAGAAATGTGTAGGATTTCAGCCAGTAACAAGGGCTAAGGAGGGATACAAGGATGAGGGAGGTCAGGGGCACAGGAGGGAAGGGGCTTACCATTTCCCATAGGAATCGATGACAAACCCAAGATGCCCAAGATGGTTCAAAGGTTACACCTTTCCTCCCAGAGCCGCGGTGGGGGTGGGGTGAGATTTTCAAGACTAGTTGGAAGCAAAGACCAGACATCATTCATCATGGTCTTTCGCACACCTCAACCCCACCTGCAGTGCAGAAACCCGTGGCACGGTCTTGATCCTTGGGACTCGGCCCCCATTCCTCTCGGGTCAGTCTGACTAGAGTCCAACTCTGTCTCCAGGTGGAAGCTTCGTGGAGGGCCGAGCTCTAGAGGAGAGATGCATTTTCTCACTTTTCAGCTCACCTGCTGATTCGAGGCCTCACGGGTGCCGGGCTGGGCATCCTTGCTGCTCACCCAGGCTTCTGTTGCTCGTCCCCAAGCCGTGAGCAGGATCCCGCTGCCACCAGCTCTTGCTCCAGGAAGTGATCCCTTCTTCTGTGGGGACACCAGGACACAGCTTTAGTGGGAGCCCAGACAAGGCTGTCCCATGCCATTCATGGACCAGCGGTCCTAGGGTACATTTTTTTTTTTTTAAGATTTTATTTATTTGACAGAGATTACAAGTAGGCAGAGAGGCAGGCAGGGAGAGAGAGGAGGAAGCAGGCTCTCTATGGAGCAGAACCCGATGTGGGGCTCGATCCCAGGACCCTGGGATCATGACCTGAGCTGAAAGCAGAGGCTTTAACCCACTGAGCCACCCAGGCGCCCCCCAGGGTACATTTTAACCACATCACACCTTCGTGGTCACGCTCAGCATTTGAGCCTAGATGCAAACTCCAGTGTTCACAAAACAAAACACAGCAACGCCCTACAACACGCTTCTGCTAACTTGGGGAGAGGGGAGTGGCCTACGGGAGAGAAATTTCCCTGCAAGAGTGTTAATGACATGGAGATTCTGGGCCCACCAAAAGGAGGCTCTCCCCAGGGACGAGTCCTAATGGGGTTGGGGGGCCGGGGGTTGGTATTTCCCAGAAGCTGGAAGCCGTGCGGGTCCACACTGAGGGTCGGGGGCCGCCTCCAGCACCCAGACACACACCGTACCCTGACTCTGGCAGGCTCACAACCCCACCTTCCCCCCTTCTTTTTTCAAGTAAACATTTTAATATGATCACAGAGATGCCACTTGGACCCCAAGAGTCAATCAGAAAACCAATGAAGAAGACAGTGAAATCACCCCACAGTCCCCCAAATTTAGAACCAACATCAGCAACTGTGTTTCCCTCCAGTCTCTCATTCCCTCTCAAAGGCATGCGCATTTTTAATTTATTACTTATTTTTTTACTTATAAATCTGTCTTTACTGGCATACAATATATATACACATAAGTTGTGGAAAGAACAGCATAATGAGGAGGTGGGTATACAGCTAAACGGAAACAAAGTTTTTTGTGATTTTTTTGAATCTTAGAACGCATGCGTATTTTTAGTGACCATTCTGCAGTATATGCTATCTTGCTGTTTCCACTTCCTGTATCTCAGCAATCCTTTTGTCCTGTAAATTTCAGTTTTCAGTTTTGAATTATTCAAAATGGCATACCGACCACTTACCCTGTGTCAGGCTCCGTATGGGGCACTTGGGATACATCCCTTGGCACAATGTTTCCTGCCCTCGGGAGTTTGCAGTTCCTGTGGGTGAGTCAGGAAGACATCATGAACCACGAAAATAAACCACATAGTATGTTAGAAGATACGAAATGCTATGAAGAAAAAGAAAATGTCGAGCATGGTAGAGGGGATTAGTGGTGGGAGTAGGAGCTCCATTCTATTTCGTTTGCATAATGGGCCTTCTGCTTTGTTTTTCCCCTGCCCTACTCTGCCCTGTTAAGGGGTTGGAGATTGGGGATGGAAGCCTGGGATGGCCAGAGCTCACACAGGAGGGGGAGGGACTGGCTCAGAAGGTGCCTCCTGGGGAGATGTAGGTGGAGAGGAAGGGAGATTTCATCGGCCCAGGTGCAGGTTTCTACTCGGGAAGGTTTCTGAATTAGGAATTCTGTGATTTGTCCCACCCCCAGGCCCAGATCATCTCAGTAGCACCCCCACTACCAGCACGACCACCAGACGTGCCCACCTAACACAGCAGCAACTGGGATTTAGGCAAAGTAAGAAGAACTTCCCCAAGGATCTGTTAAGTGGGGTAGAGAGAAGGTAGGTGGGGTCCTAACCTAAATAATAAAACCTTCTCTGAGCTCTGAGAGGTAATAATTAATTTTGACATTTCACTATAAAATGCAAAAAAAAAAATTGTGAACAAACATTGAAACACTGAAGAAAGGAAAAACTATCACTCCTTTTCCTACCCCCTTTCTCCAGAAATAATAACAGTTAATATTGGGGTTTGAGTTCATCTGTGTTCTCCTGCTGTATGTGTGGCCACCTACATTGGTCTGTAATAACATCTATTTTGTTTAATCCTAGGAGAAATATACGCTCATTGAAGAATACTTAGAAAATGCAGAAAAAGTAAAACATAAATAAAACAGAGGAAATCGTCTTTTTTTTTTTAAGATTTTATTTATTTATTTGTCAGAGAAAGAGAGAGAGAGAGAGCACAGGCAGTCAGAAGCAGAGGGAGAAGCAGGCCCCCTGCTGAGCAAGGAGCCTGATGTGGGACTCGATCCCAGGACGCTGGGATCATGACCTGAGCCGAAGGCAGCCGCTTAACCAACGGAGCCACCCAGGCGTCCCAGGAAATTGTCTTTTTACCTCCAAGAGAAACAGCCATGAGCCCCAGGTGGAGGGCTGGGTGACCAGCCCTATTCGCCACAGGGTTCATCAGTTTTTCCTTATTAAGAATAAAAAGACATGGAATCCATTTGATAGTTGATTTAAATGAATCTTAATGGCTCTTTCTTTGATGCATGCATTATAAAGAAAAGAGGTGGAATAAAAGGTAGACATCCCTTCCCATTTCCCCCTCTCACAGTCTCTTCGGAACAGAGCGGCCCTGTCTGGAGCATTCCTGCTTGGCAAAATAAATGGTGCTAATCTCAATGAAGACTCCTCCCTCCCTCCCTCCCTCCCTTCCTTCCTTCCTTCCAACATTTTTCAGCTTTACTGAAAGGTATAATCAAAGTATAATTGACAAAAAATTTGTAAGATCTTTTAAGTGTACAACATAGTGATTTGATACATGTATACATTATAAGAGCACTCCTCCCACTGATTTTTTTTTTTTTGCTGTCTACAGGAGATATACATTTTTCTTTTCAAATTTGTATTTAAATTTTAGTTAGTTAACATACATGTAATAGGGGTAGAACTGAGTAATTCACCACTTACATACAACACCCAGTGCTCATCATAAGTGACCCCTTAATGCCCATCCCCCATCTAGCTCCTCCCCTCCAGGACCTTCAGTTTGTTCTCTGTCATTAAGAGTCTTTTATGGTTTGTTTCCCTCTCTGTTTCCCCCCTACCGACATGTTCATCTGTTTTATTTCTTAAATTCCACGTATGAGTGAAGTCATATGGTATTTTTCTCTCTGTGACCTATTTCACTGAGCACAATACATTCTAGCTCTATTCACAGTGTTGCAAATGGCAAGATTTTGTTCTTTTTGATGGCTAAGTAATATTCCGCTCTCTCTCTCTCTCTCTCTCTCTCTATATATATATATATATATATATATATCTCACATCTTCTTTATCCATTCATCAGTTAATGGCCATTTGGGCTCCTTCCGTATTTGACTCTTGTTGCTAATGCTGCTGTAAACATTGGGATACCTGTGGCCCTTTGAATCTGTATCCTTTGGGTAAATCCCTAGTAGTGGAATCGCTGGATCACAGGGTAGCTCTATTTTCAACTTTGTGAGGCACCTCCATACTGTTTTCCAGAGTGGCTGCCTTGGCGAGGATTTTAAAGACACAGAAAATCATCATTAACTCCTTCTCAAATGGCCGTTATTTTGCCATACCAAACTTTGCTTTTCTGCAAGATGTATGAAAGCCTTTAGGTTTGCTGAGCTGCCCAGCACAAAGTTCTAGCCTTGTATAGAGATGAGCCCGTATTAAGAAAGATGGGAAGGAAACTTACCAGGTGTTCTTCTGAGCGCCCATAAATTGTGGTAAAAGATTCTACCAGGCTGTGGAAGGCATTTCTAGAAACAAGGATAAGAATGAGTTGGGAAAACTCAGGGACCAGTCTTGGGTCCCATGGTTGCTTGAAATATGTAGTCAAACAAGATCTGGGGTTAAAAATAAATGAGGAAAATGCTTCTGTCTTTTCATACTGTCACAGTGTCCCCTGAGTTGGCCAGAGTATGCTTTTAGGAAAAATGTTTTTTAACAATATGGCGTTAAAAGGTCCCTGTGGGACTTAGGCACTCGCCCCCCGCCCCCCAGCTGCTGATGATCATAGCTGGAAGCCCCTTTCAGAACTGCAGTAAGTGGAAAGGGGCTGCCTAGACCAGGGCCACTCCTCGCTTGGAGGCCACCTCTCATCTCTGCAGGGGCATGAGCCTCACCTTGGCTCAATTCTGGATCCTTCTAAGGGTTACCTCAGCCCCAGAGCTCCATGTGCAATTGGCTAAAACTTACTGCAGCTCAGCTCTTCCCCCTGCCCCATTCTGCTCTCCTCGTCGCCCCCCCGCCAACACCAGCGTCCCTCTGGAGCACACGTCCCGGTCAACCCTCTGCAGGCCAGGCATGCAGCTCCCCATCCCAGAGTGTGCTTCCTGGACAACCTTATCCAAGACACGACACACGGGGCATTTGCTTTTGTTGGAACAATGACTTGACTGGATTTACCTTTCTCAGGGCACCATCCTTACCTTCCAAACACTGTGGCTCTGGCAATGAATGATACTATTCCAGGGTTTCCAAGGGGGGAAAGAAAAAAATAATCTCTGGGATAAGCCTGATCGATATTTCTTTGAATGTATCTTTTCCCAATCCTGCCTTGGTGTTTATAGGACTTTAAAATATATACTTGGAATTCAAACATTACACTGGGCTATGTCTTGATGTGCATTTCTTTTAGTTAGTGTGCCTGAAATGAGGTGATCACCTCCAGTCCTCATACTCACTCCTTTCTCAGGTCTGGAAGGTATTCTCCCAATGCAGGAAGGGAGTCGAGTATAGCCAACCCAACTGTTTTCATTACTTTAAGGAAATGCTGAAGTTGTGGGTCAGCTTTCCGGTTTTTTATCTTCATGTTCACCATCCTTTTTCTGAGCACGTCTCTCCCTGTCCTGATCCTCTATATTTCAGGAGTTTACCCTTCCCAGAGTACCAAGTTCCTTTTTTTTCTCTGCCCCCTCCCCTCGGAATCAATCCATCTATAATCTCCAATAAATTATACGAGCAGCTTCGAAGTTCTCACTTGGAAGACCCTCAACAGCTAATCTGGAAGAGAGGTGAAGATTCACCTAACCTCCCCCATAACCCTACTCTTCTGAACTTCCTGTGCTGCTAATGGCCTTATCTTTACTTGCTGTATGTATTTCCCAAGATAAGCCCCCTGCTAGTAAATGAAGAGGTTAGACTGGGCAAGCACTAACATCCATTCCTGCACGGACACATACAGTTCTACAGGTTAACTACAGTCCCACAAACACGAAGACTATGGTCAGTTTTACCTTCCACATTGCCATTCTAGTCATCTTTCGCAATCCAGGCCTGGCCATCTGTGTCTCCGATACTGTCACCCAGTTCAGCCCAGGGAGGAGATGCTGGAGTTTCTACTCTTGCCCCAACCCACCGTGGCATCTGATCTGCTCGGCCACAGCAGAGGGCGCCAGAGAGCAGAACCCGCCCTTGGAGGCTTAGCCCCAGTTCTGGAAGACAAAGCAGATGTTTCCTCAGAATGCAGCCTTGTTTGCACATCTGGCTAGCCTCCTGCTCCCCATCCCTGTTCTGTAGAGCAGAGAATGGCAGGGCCCCCAGAACCAGACCCCTCCTGAGCCAGGCTAGAAGACAGACCTCTCATCAAGACTCCTGCGCAGATGCGGTAGAACCCACTTACTCTCTTCTTCCCCTCCCATGGCGCATGCAGCTTTGTCTGCAGAAAGGAAGCGCAGGGCGAAAGCCGGATGGGAATTCAAAGAGACAGCTCTACGTAGGAGCTCAGGAACCTTCCTGTTTTATTGCCCCACCTTTGTCTCACTTCCTGTCTATCTAACAGAGCAAGGAGCTGAGGACTGAGGCTTCCAAGCCAAGATGTCTTCCTCAATTAGGGGAATAAAGCCACAGGCCCTAAGGGAAGGAGGCAGACTTTTGACATGGATCCCACATCATAACCTGCTCCTAGTTTTCTCCCTGCGTGATGGACTCTGGTTGGCCTGCATCTAATTCTTCAGAGAGTATGTGTCAACTTCTATCAAGAACCACATCTGCTTGGTCTTAGTGAGGCTTCTAGTCGAGAAACAGATGAGGGCCCGAAAACCAGGTCTCTTCGACCCTCTTCTATAGGGCCTAATTCCTACTCCACTCAAACTTTTCTCAGTATCAGCCTTAACAACTTCAAATTTAGTTTTTTTAGCAGCCAACCTCTGTCTTCCCTGTCCTGACCCCACCTGTCTCTTCTGATTGTTCTCTGTCTTGTCACAGGGCAAGGTTTTTTCTCTCTGTATTTGCCTTCTCAACAGTTCCCACCTCCTTCCAGAGAGCCCCCTGAAGCTCCTCTCCAGGTCAATGGGCAGCATATGTAGGACGCTTTTTAGTATCATGATGTCAAAAGTAAGTAGTAGTATTAACACGGGCAGATCCTGGCTTTGTGGGACCAGAAGCTTCTACAATTTTAGGAAGACTCTTTAAGAAAAAGTTACCCCAAATTATAAAATAAGATCAGATACAAAAGTGAATATCTAGCACCAAAAGTTCCGAATACAAATTTTAGGCTAAACCAGAAATCTCACGAAATCCATTAACAGTTTTATCTATTATTAGTGAACAGACTCACTCATCTTTCTATCACAATACAGCTCCCTCCACATCTTTAGTCCTGAGCTCTTGGAAGGCTTTCTGTAACAGTGCTTTTCATTAGGAAAGAGAAAGGTAATTCATTCTTTCCCCTAGCCAAGTTGATCAACATTTGCATTATATTTTCTTTTCTGTGTGTTTGTTTTCAGCAGATGCCGCCATAGGTTAATTTGTACAAAGAGCCCAGGAGGACACCATCCCCGGGCAGATGAAAGCCCAGGGGTCCCAGCAGTCCTTCCATCTTCACAGCAGCAGGCAGAAGCCTCTACCCTGGAGCCTTTGTGGGGCCCTGAGCACCTTTGGGACCTGGAGTCAGAGTCTCAGCTGCAGCCTCGACCTTGGTTCAAGACTTGACCTTGGACTCTAGCTGGCAGAGCCTGGGACCCTTGGTAATGTGGGCACCAGCACATTTCCCGAGCTTGTAGGCAAGTGATGTAGGCCAGTCGATTGAGCCTGTGGTTGCTGCCCTTGGGATCTCGGGCTTGACTTCCTGGGGTTTGACGAGGGCCTTAATAGCCTCGCATGTGCGCACGACCTTGGCCTTGCTGGCCTGCATCTTATTCAGGCCCTTCTTGCTGTGCTTCTTGGCAGAGCGCGTGTTCCTCAGGAACTTGGAGTCCTCCCCGTTAAGAGATGCATATCTTTGTGATGGGCTCTCCTGATGCCATTTCTGTGCCATTTCGTGAGATTGTGCGTGGTGTGGTTCTCAGACTTGGCCATGTCTATGCCAAAGCCTGTGCTTCCCAAAGCACCTTGGACCATGCTTTTTATTTCTGATGGAAACTAGAAACATAGAAAATCTCTTCCAGGCTTGCTGTTGGGGATTGCATATGACTGTTAAGATTATTGTCAAATTTGAGAAAGCTCCTCTCAAGTTTCTTTCATATATAAGCCCCAGGTTATGAAAGAATTTTCCATACATTTCTGAAGTCGTTTTGCCCCCTCTTTCCACATATCCTGAGCTCCCGTGGGAGGAGACTGCCTGTAAAGTCACCTCTTCTCGTTGGCTCCATTTTTGTTGTCACTGGAACCGAAGCTAAGAGGACTTCAACCCCGGGTACAGACTCCAGCCTGTGTTTCTTCGACATCAGGGCACCTCCCTCAGAAGCCCACTGGTCCTGGGTGCTCTGCCTGAGGCTCTTGGAGTGATGTGATAGTAGTGATAGTGGTGACAATACCCAGAGCCAGTTGCTGTGCCAAGAACTGTCCCCTCATCACCTCACTGAACCCTCACAGACTCCTGTGAAGCATTCCCCTGCCCCATTTTGCACTCACCCAGATGAGCTGCACCCCTGATTCGCACTGCATGCCCTTCTTTCTCCTACCAATCACCAGTGCCCACATCACTTCGAACAAAGCTGGAGCAAGAGGCCACTGATATTGCCTACATGTGATGTCTCCAAGTCCCCAGGGTGTAGTCTACCCCAAGGGGGGATTTCAGGGACCCCTTGAAGAGATGGCAGGGGAGTATTCTGTTCTCTTTGGCTAATGCCATGCAGGGTGCCATTGGGGACATTTGCCATATTGGCACTCAGGCTGAAAAGATTTCTGATCATAATGAAGTCATGCCCCACACTTGGGCTCCAGCGTATGCCCAAGGGGCTGGATTCCCAAGGATTCCCAGCCTCACCTCCTGTGCATTAGCTCCAGCCCTGCCCCAGGAACTTCCATATCCTTGTATTCAGTCAGGTTCACCAGCCTGGACACCCCTTCCCCACAGGGACATCCCCTCGGAGACCCTGGGTGTCCCTTACCACACTGATCCAGTCTGATAAACACCAGTCAGGGATTTTCCACTGGGGGTTTTAGAATCGTGAGAAAAATCTTCCCTCTGGATGAAGTTGAGTCTGAAGGTTTCCCTCTCCAAGGCCACAGAAGCTCCTGGTCTCCTTCTACTCCAGGGAGTCCTTTGTCACATAGAAGGAAATCCTTGTGTCAGCCTTCTCTGAATCTAGAACATCCAGTCCGACCTGGCAGAGATGGCGCGGGGGCCATGGAAGGGGGCTCGGGTGCTCTGTCACACACAGATGTTCCACTTGAGGCTCCGAGAAGCTCTGCCTCTGTTCAAAAGTCCAAGGCGACAAAGTGGCCGAGCCGGAGTGGACTGCCATCTTTCTCCTCCCAGAGCCCCTGCTCGTAACCATGCACTGGAGAAAAGAGAGAAGGCACGCTGCTCAGCGGTGTGTGATAAAGCTTTGTGAGGACAGCATGTCCTGTGAGGCCGAGACCATGTACTTACTGGAAGACACAGTCCGTTTTGGAGCTGGACCTGGTTCCAGTGCCCGCTCTCCCAGTCGGGCAAGCTCCAATGTCTTGGAGCTCTTCTTCTCTCTGGAGTATGGAGAGGATCCCTGCCCTGCCTCCTTGTCAGGGTTGTCCTCGGTAGGTGGCTGAGTGTGAGATCCACATGAAGGAGTGCTATCAGAACAAACACACACATTTCTAAGAAGACAGACATCATCATCAAGGGCTCAGATGAACGTATGCCCACTGGGAGTTCCACTCCTGGAGGCTGTTGTGGCCAAGAGTAAATCCAGAGTCCAGCCGTGGCCGTTCCAAGAGGGTGGCATGGATGCCAGGAAACGGAGCCCTTGCGTGCTGGAATGATCTCTGCCGAGTACCCGGCAGTGCCTGGTCAGCATTCTTGACATCAGCACGTTTGCTAAACTCTGTTTCAGGCTGGGTTTCCAGATGAGTAAACTATTGAGGAAGACCTCAAAGGCAATGTCACTGCCCAACATTCACTAGAATTATCGTCTTTCCTCCCCACTTCTGTTAACGTGCCTTGGCTTTTAAAACAAATGCCTTGCTTTGACGTCGAATAAGTATGTCGTGGTTTTTTAAAAACATTGCACCAACTCCATTAAAAACATATCGAGTGATACCCAAGTATAAGCTTCAGTCACTAGACCATGATTTTCAGAAAATGCATTAATCTAAACTAATTTTTCATGGTTTTTGTGGTTTCCTTGAGTGGTCTTCATGAATGTCTACCAAAGAAAAGAGGGTTTATTGTGGGAGCAGGATAGATAGACTTCTGGATTGAAATGCTTCATCATCAAGACTGAAATCCCCTCAGAAGGCCAGAATCCAAGATGGTGGCTCCGACTCTACTACTGCCTGTTGGGGATGCAAAGTGCAGGCAATTTTTTTCTAGGATCACAAGACAGAAAACGCCAAAGGACCTTCAGAAAATGGCAACCAAGTCTAGGCTTTCTGAAAAGTATCTTCCATCTCTAAATGGAAGTCTGCAGACTCAAATCTATTTTCAGGAAGGGCAGAAATGAAGAATCAGATGCCCACTGAAGAGCGCCCCCTCACATGAGAATTTATATTGGGAAGATGTGATGTAGCCATTTCTCTACCCCTTACAATGGGGCGTGCGGACAGGGGCATGTTGTTTGGAAAGCGAGGGGTCAGACAAGAACATGTCTCACTGGCAAACAGATTTTTAAAAACAGAAGATATTTCTGTTTCTTTATAGATTACCCACTTTGTTCTTTATATAGAGATATATATATATATACACAGAGAGAGAGAGAGAGAGAGAGCAAGCGAGCACACACAGCGGAATGGGGAGGGGCAGAGGCAGAGGAGAAGAGAGAATCTTAAGCAGTTTACACGCTCAGCACGGACTTGGGGCTCCCACTCACGACTCTGAGATCATGACCTGAGCTGATATCAAGAGTCAGAGACTTCACAGATCAAGCCACCTAGGTGCCTCTAGATTACCCACTCTGGAAAGAGATTTAAAGCCACTATTAGGGCGCCTGGGTGGCTCAGTGGGTTAAAGCCTCTGCCTTCAGCTCAGGTCATGATCTTAGGGTCCTGGGATCAAGCCCCGCATCTGGCTCTCTGCTCAGCAGGGAGCCTGCTTCCCCCTCTCTTTCTGTCTGCCTCTCTGCCTACTTGTGATCTCTCTCTGTCAAATAAATAAATAAAAATCTTTAAAAAAAATAAAGCCACTATTATATACACGAAGGAGTTAAAGTAGAGAAGTGTCGGAAAGTACATGCAGAGTGTGTCAGGCGATGGACAACACAAGGCTTATCGAGTCTTTAAGTTACTACAGTAGCTTCCCTGAGTATCTTACTGGCCGCCTCAAGTTACTCGATTCTCACTGTTTGAGCAGGAGCGCCGCTCCGGCCTGGCTGTGGCTCCCGCTGGCTGGCCCTCCACACCACGCGTGATCGCACAGGGTGCCCAATCCCGGACTGACCTTTCTCTTCACCTCTCCATCCTCCCTGGGCTGAGATCCCTGCCCTTCCCTCAGTTCTCATGCCCAGGGATCCTCTCGTGAGCCCACATCAGCCTTATCCCTTGTCGCTAGGCATGCCCTTCCCTGGCAATTCTTAGGGCAGGTCAGGAGACTTCTGGTCTACCGTGGTCATGCCCACTTGGCCCAGGCTTAGTGTTCTACAAGCTCGTTTGACAAACACTTTACCATTTCCTCCTCCGTTCAGTGAGGGGAATTACACACACATTGTGGGTCTGGGGCTGGAAAGGGGATGGATGTGTATGCATATAACAGCCATTCATTAGGATATGTTGGACCAGGCACATCAGAGTCATTATCTGTAATCCTCACAAGGACCCGTAACAATGATCCCATTCTATGGATAAACACCTGGTGTTCGAAGACACTCTGCTTAAGGACACATAGCAAATACATTCATGAGCCACAGGTGAACCCCAGGTCTGTCTTAGAGGCCATGCTCCTTCCTCTCTGCCACACCGACATCAGTTTTCCTCCAGCCTTTTCCCCATTATTTGATTGTGTAAACTCTCTTCTTTGGCCAACCCATCTGAGGTCATCCCTTCCATATTCCCATGTTCCTTTCCTGGGCTTTGGCGGCATCTGGAATTCTCATTTCTGGTGGGCTGCCAGAAAACCCATGCTTTTACACCTGACCTTTGGTTCCCACTCAAGACTACACACAACAAACGGCCCGTCTTTTCTGTCATTGTTGACAGTGCTTCCTCCCACCCCCAGCTTCTCACCCCTTTACCATAAAACCCCTGCAACTGGGCTTGCACACCGGTGGGCCTCGCGTGAGCACACTCACCTGTGGAAAGGTGTGGACGGCTCGCCCATGGGCTTGACTTTCCTTAAGGAGAATGAGCACATGTCTATCATCTCTGGATCCAGAGCCTGGCACCCTCCCCCCGGACACACAGTCTACACTCCATAAAGGTGGGTTGCTACAAGGCAGGAGGGTGGGAACAGATGGAGGGAGCTAAGGATACCGGTGGGGCTGGGGCAGCTGTGGCAGCAGGTGTTCAGGAGGTGGTCAGCCTTGAGGCTTTCACGGGAAAGCAACGGTGGCCCACCACAGTGCTCCCCCTTCTCGAACCTCATCGCCTTGCTCTCCACAGAGAATCAGAGCTAATAGTCCATGGGCACGCCAGCAAGGCCAGATTGAGGACTAAAATATTCAAATAATTTTCTACTAGATTATAAATAGCCACTGCCCACCCCTCCCCACCCCAAGTTCTACTCCAAGTGTACCTCCAGGCCACCCCGCTACTCCCTGAAGGGCTCCTGCTCCTCCCTATGACCCTGGAAGTGAATAGAGGAGTTCTGCTTGTCACACCAAAGGGACCTCAGGACTCTGTACATGTCTGGTACATCAAGGCTGGTACATAAAAGTACCAGTTCCCAGGTGCCTAGTCCTGGAAGTCTCATTGATTTCCACTTGCCCTCTACCCCCCCACCACACCCAGAGACTCCCCTTCAGCAATGTCCAGCCATCGTTGGAATTTGCTCAGATGCCCTGAGTGCAGGCTGCCCTTCTCGCCTTGAGGCTCCTGGGTCCCTGCAGGTGGCCAGCATAAACAAACCCCGAGGAATCTGCCCGAGCTCATTCCAAAGAAACAAGCCGGGCGAATGCCTACCTTTGCCTTGGCTCCGTGACATAAGTGAAATCCTAGACGGGGCAAACCTTTGGCGTCTATCAAGTTGGCGTCTCTGTGGAAATCTTAGCAAGAAATGTTGGCCCTTCCAGACTTCCTGAAGAGACTGTAGCAGAGGCAAACGCTTGTGTGTCTCCAATTCCTTGGGTCCCTCAAATCCTAGGCTCTTCCTAAGGGAAAAGGTAATTATCATTTTTAATCTGCTCTGAGGACATGTATTAATCACAGCTGGACTGGTGTCACATCCCCAAAGCCCCGGAAAGTCTCCGCCTTTATCATGTTCTAGTGAACGTACTCTGAGCCGGCCGGCACCCTTCCGGAGGACGACTAGGTGGCTGAGATGCATCTGTATTCAAGGCAACCTGCGTCTTCTCACTGCAGATGAGAGATTTAAACCCAAAGAAACCCGTTTTAATGAACACCTGCTATCTGCTCCATGCAATACATCTTTTGCAGGAGAGAGAGGACAGTGCTCGCACTATTCTCCCTGCTGACACTTACTTCACTTCCTTCCCCTCTCTCCCTCCCGCCGAGTAAGGGCTCCCAGAGGCTAAAACGTGCCAAACTCTGGCCTGGTTGGTGGTGACGTGACTCAGACACACACCGATAATTCCCGTGGCTTGTGGATTCCTCTGGAGGTCACCTCCTTCATCCCCCTGCCTCCAGGCCGGGAACCATATCAAACTCATCCCAGACTGGTATGTCAAAGACCGAACGGGCAAATGAGCCCCAGGCCTGGAACAAATTAGTCTAGGATGAAAGGAAACCATGTTCCAGGAAGAGAGAATGGCGACTGGAACGGATAAGACAGACCAGCCTCTGGCACCATATCGCCCAAGGCCCACGGTGGCCAGCCTCGGGCTGGTGTCATGACGGCCCCAGTGAATGTGAGAATGGTGTACAGAATATCGGAGAGGGGGCGAAAGGCTAATTCTGTCGAACTTAAATTCAGAACTTATCTGACTCAACACTGTTTTCAAGAGACAGAATTCCACAGCCACCATGAATTACACCAGTGGCACAGGCTGGCTCTCGTAGGTCCTGAGGTGGATGTTGCTGTGGTAGCTTTCTGAGGTTCATGTCCCACAGCTTCACAAAACACACAAATCTTTTCTCACCGAGGGCCTCTGTACTTGAGGTTCCTATGCCCGAAATTCTCACATCTTGTGCCTCCTTACATTATTCAAGCCACCACTCAACTCTCCCATCTTCAGAGAGGCCTTCCTGGGCCACTGTGCGTCTGTCCATTCAGGGGTGCGTACATGGGTGATCTATTCCGCGCTTGGGAGGACAGAGCCACAGAAGAGAGCGTAGAGCCCTGCGTGTGGGTGATCAGGTCAGAAAATTCTGGGGTTGGAAGAGGGCACTGCTGGCTGCATGGGAAGCATGCGGCCGGCAGAGAGCAGACCAAACACAGGGCTCAGAGGGCTCATGCGGGCTCCTATCCTCAAAGCCATCACAGAGCTGCAAGATGGCCTCTGACCCAGCCATCACTTTATTCTGGGGGAAAAAGGGTAAAGGCGTTTCCTTTTCTCAGGAGCTTTCTGGAAGCCACACTCTGTAACTTCTGTTTACACCGTATGATCCAGGACTTAGTCTCATGGCCCCCTCCCTGAAAGGGAGCCTGGAAGTGTCATTTTCTTCGCTGGGTGCATTGCCCAAGGGGGTAGAGGTTAAAGTCAAGGCTCCACTGGTGAGGGAAAAGAGGAGCGTAGGCTTGTGTTGGGCACTGAGTGCTCTCTCCCCCCACCCTTCACATGCCTCCTTTGGACTTTTAAATAAAGAAGAAAAAGGTCTAGTTTGAGGTTGGAGGTGCATGAAATAGAAGCACTGGGGGTTCATCCAGGAAGGGTCCAGATCATAACCCACCTTGAATGCCGACTTAGTAACGGAGAGACTCCAGGTATGGCCCGTGAGTCCTCAGGTGGTAACAGCTGCCTGTGGCAGGGGCTTGCTTTGTGCAGGCACAAAGTCCAATGTCTTTATATACACGACTTCATTGGACCCTGATAACCAAGCCACGAGGTAGATTTTATGGTTTCCATTTTCCAGAGGAAGAACTAGAGGCTATCAAGGGCTGGCTTTCTTCCTACTGTATCTGATTCCAAAGCTCTCACTCCCACCCCCAGGCAACAGCCTGCCAAGTGGCCAGCGGCAGTTCCACAGCCCCTCTCCCTGGAACCTTGGGTCCTCAGCCTGCTCTCTTCTACCACCACCCCTCCTTCCTCTCCCTGAGACCCTTTGCTTTCCCAAGTTCCCTACTGTTGTCCTCCTGCTGCTTCTCTCAGCGGCGGCCTATGCAGCCTACAAGTCAGGGCTGGAGGCAGTCTGTGCCCTCTGGCCCAGGCAGGTGGCATAGCCCTGCTGTGAGGACCCCTGGAGACCCTCGTGCTGACGAGCGGGGGAGCCCGGAAGACTTGGCTTCCTGCCTGTGGTGCAGAGAGCAGTCGGGGCAGACGGGCTACCTGAGAGCTTCCTAGGGCCTGATGGCACGAGGTTATGCTGCACATTCTGGCAACATCCCCCCACTTGGTGGGTGTTTCTGAGACCCAGCAAGTAGGGAAATGTGCCCAGGTGGTATGCACTTAGTATGTACGGATGCTGGGACGGTGACTCTACCTTCCCTCTGTAGTCCCCGAACCATCTGCGTACACCCCTTGGCCTCCTCCACCCCAATGAAGCCTGCTTCTATAGGAGAAAAAGGGAGGATGGGAAGTCAGGAGGAAAGAAAAGAAGGAGAGAAGGAGTAAGTGTGACCTCTGCAGCCTACAGGTCACATGAGCCGCCGGTGCCCAGCCCATGCTCCAGCTCTGTCTCACCAGTTCTCCTTCCTAGGGGTTTCTGGTCATCCCGGGGAACCCTTGCTCAGGTAGCATCCGTGTGTCTCAGCCACGGCTGCTCCTTAGCTAGTGGTTGGGTTCCGGCGTCATGCCCGTCCTTGGCAGATCCCTTCTTACCCTCCCTGTCCAGCTTCCCTTGAGACGCCGCTTTTCACTGCCCCTTTGTAGACAGAGACACATCCCTTAATTCTCTAAGATCAGACAATCAAGAATCAAGGTTTTCAGGGCTTTACTAAGAGACAATCTTAAGCAACATCAAGTTGCAAGGGGCAGAAATCTTCCTCATGTAATGGGGAAGTTCAGGGATAAAGTTGACCTTGGGAACCATGGACACCTAACTGGGTCTTCCTCCCTCCCTCTCTCCATCCCTTCCACTCATCTCTCTTCCTTTCTTTTCACTCTCAGGGCGCCATCAGGAGAGTAGGTCTAAAGGTAGCTCTAGGTCTATATCATCCCAACTTTGTGACTGCAGAAGGAAGAGTCACTCTCCTGGCATCTGTACAGAAGAAACCAGGGAAAAACTGTGATTGGGTTATAAGTCTTGCCTGGCCCACTACTTGTAGCCATGAGCAGTTTTACCCTGTCAACCAGGTCTGACCCAGAGGGTTTCAATGCGACCCATAGGAAGCCAGGATGTGGTTCCCAAGCTTTGCCATTTCTCCCAGGTGATCAGCTTGGTTCCTGAAGGCCCGTCCCAATAGCCCAGAGTTCCCCTAGCAGAGATGCAGAATAGTCCTCTGGAATCCCAGCAATGGACCCGAGTGCTCAGGAATGAAACATGTCTCATCTAGAAAACAAGAACATGGTTCTGGAGGAAGGTAGTTCTAGACCAACTTCTTATGTTCCTTCCAGGGTTCGTCATCTGTGGCTCCAGGATGCTGAAGTCTTGGGAGAGTTGGTTACAATACTCCTGGATATTTGTTCAGAATATACTTACTGGCTATACTTAGTATAAAGCCCCTTGTTAGCAAGCATGGCAGGGAGCTATCCTGTTCATTCCACAGATGAGGCTCAAGGACCTGCCTTGTTGCAGTGAATGCGGAGCTGGTATCCTTGACCACCTTGTCCAGTGTTCTGTCCTGCATCACCCATTGGCTCATGGTCTTAGCCAGGAGACTACAGGACCCAAGCCCACCCAGATAAGAAGACTCCTGGAGAGAGGGTCTGGTGTGTGCTCTTCGCCCTCCCCCCAACCTCAGAGGCCACTGACCCCGGGCCAGCTGGTTCCCTCTGACATTCAACAGACTGCATGAGGAATGCTCTTTCCTTAGGACTCTCCCACGTCCCCCACCACACACACTCGTGCACATGAGCTCATGCCCTTCTTCCAATTGTTCACTCTGCTTCGACGTTCCTTTGCAAGTTTCACTGGTGATGGCAAGGAGGAGATAAGGGAAGTGAGGTAGATAGAGGTGAAACTGCATTCTCCTCTTGCTGTCTACACTGCCTGTGTTAGAAGAGTTCACGTTTTATTGAGTGATGTGCCGATGCAGGTGGGTGGAAGGCAGTTGGTCCAGGGGATATTTTGGGGAAGTATGAGAATGTCATCCTGCTGACCCACTAGTTGGCAAGTCTGTCCTGAACATTTTCTCTTTGTCTAGTTCAGAACAAAGTGCTAAGAGAGGTTCAGAGGCACAGAGGTACAGAATTTGGAAGTGCAATTTGATAGATGCCCTTGAGAACACAACGTTCTCAGGAAGCAGTGCCACGTGCTAAATTTGTGAACCAAAAACTTTTGGTGGACAGGGAAGCTGTTGAGGTGCCATTTGAACTGAGCCAAGGAGTGTGATTGGTTTTCTGCAGATGGAAAAAAAAAGGTGAGAAAGTTATGGCTGCCCAGACAGTAGATAGCTGGGCTGCTAGATGGGGCTGTGACTGCAGGGTTAGAGAGGGAGGGGTAGGTGGATGACAAAGTAAGAATTAGGGCTTGGTCCTCTGTAAAACTCTAGAAGGCAGTTTGGAGCAATGACCCTATCAATCAATCAGCATTTACAGCGTGGTGGGCACTGGTGACTCAGAAATGCACAAGACTTGATCTGGACCCTGATGCTAAAACAAAGAATATTTGGAGAAGAAGGCATTTGCCATAAATCAGATAAGAAGCTATGAGTCTTGCCCTTGAGATGGCTGTGGAAGACCAGACATCAGGCTCCCTATTGCATTCAGGTGTAAACCAATTCTCACTAATGGATTATGGTGAGAGACCTGGAAGTCCTTTTCAAAGGACAGCATGCCTTCTCCACTGCTCTACCCACCTATATGTTGGATGCAGAGTCACAAACAGAAGGAGTCTGAGTCCCTGAGCCAGAATCTTTCTAACCAGGACACAGACGCTGGACCGTTACAAGAGTCAGAAATATGCCTCTATTAAGCCAAGCTACTGGCACGTCAGGTTTTATTTATTATAGCAGCTGGGACCTCTTAGTTCTTTCACACTGGGCATTCCCTGGAAGGAAATCAGTCAGGTACCCCTTAGTAGCATTTTCTGGACCCCATTCTAGAGCTCAGGACACACAACTGGACTTATGAGGAGCTCAGCAGAGAGCGGGAGCTTAGGTTGAAATGACTGTATCTGTTTCTTGGGATGTTCCGACCCTTTTGACCCTTTCTGCTTCCTTCATGTGCCCCGTCTCCTGCCCCTGCCCCTGCCTCCTCTCTTTCCCCTTAGGACTCACAATTACCTAGAGAGATCCTGGGCTCACCCTCCTTGTTTTCCTACAGACCTACTCAGGGGAGATCCTGGCCTGCCACTGAAGGAGATTCTATAATCTTCAATCTTCTGCCAGGTCCTTGCTTACAAAAAATTTAATACGGTTTCATAACTTAAGACACTAGTTGCATTGTTCAGCTTTCCAAAACCCATTTGAGCCATTTCCCAAAAAAAGACATACATTGGTAATGAATCAGAGTGGATCCTAAGGAGAACTGACACAAAGCACATGAGAGAGCGAGACAGTGATGGGGGTGTGAGGAGTGTCCTCGGACGCTCCAGGCCCTCCAGAACCACAGGAGGGTCTGCTTGCCTCTGTATGGGGCCAGTCTTGGCAGATTGGAGCAGCTTGTCTCTCGTACCCTCTCGCTGCCCCATCCCAAGCAGGCCTCCTCCTGAGGTCCTTGTCCAACTTCTCCCGACTGTTACCCAGAACCCATAATATTCTATTCCTGGTCCCAGGAAGGAGGTTTGTAATTTCCACTCTCCACACTTAAATCATTTTTCTTTTAAGAACAACAACAAAAGGAGTCAAAGAAGGGCCTTCTGAAGATGGAAAAATAAGGCTCGAAAGAAGAAATTACTGTAGCTGTATAACACAAATTGGTGTAACCACTTCGGAAAGTTGTGTGACACTCGTCGGAAGGCTAACATACACGTTCTTGAGGACCACCAGAGTCCACACCCAAGAATATACCTGGCAGGTATGTGTATATTTGTGGGGAAAAAAAGACTATAAAAGAAAGGTCATACCGGCATTATTTGTAACAGCCCAAACTAGAAACAAACTCCATGCCCATCCATAGTACACAGATAAATTGACTGTGATAGATAAACAATCGATAAACAATAGAATACCTTACAGCAAAGAAAAGAAAATACAAACTCTACTACATACAACAGCATGAATCTCACAGATGTAATATTGAACAAAATAAGCCATAATGAAAAATGTTTATATGATTCCATTTATATAGAATTCAAAAACAGGCAAAAAATACTTTAGGAAAAATAAGAGGACTGATTATTTTGGAAGTGACTGACTGGGAGGACAGGAGGGAAGCTTCTGAGGCTATGAAGGGGGTGTTCCCAGTGCCTGGAATGTTCTATGGCCTTGACTTGGATGGTGGTCCATGTGCTTCAGACTTTGTGGGTCTTGTACATATGCGCTACTGTGATCTTACAGTGTTCAGATAAAAAGGAAGCTTTACCTGAAGGTTTCGTGGAATGCTAGAAAGTTTTTAAGTTTTTAAGATTAGGGAATTTTAAAACTGGATTTAAACACAGTTCAATTTTATTTGGTCTCTTTGAAGTTTCCCTAATATGAAGGGTCTGTGGGCTTCTCCCACCAAGGTCAATTTTATTTTATTTTCATATGACAAAGTTCTAGAGATAAGCCACTGCAGAGGTGCAGAATTAGCATTGCAAACACTGGCAACTGGTGGTTAAGGTACTTACGATGGGGAGTCATTGATGGGGTCTGTGCCTTTGGCCTGTGGAGGAGCTAGAGGCATGGCTCCTCCTTGTCTTCAAGGAGCTCTGGACAGCATGGGGTCAGCTCTCTGCTCTACCCTGTGTTCCTTCTGTTTGAGACCTGAATGGCTTTGCCAACAGAACCGGAAATAGAACAGCTCAGCCCACCGGAGCCTGTGGAGGGTAGCAGCGCTGCTTGGCTGCCGTCTTTCTCCTGGGCCATTCCCTGTCCTGCTTGGCTGGGTAATAATTGTCTTTTTCCTCCCCTCAGGCCACCAGCATTTCCCTCCTCACCGACTTTCTCTTCTCAGGGAGAAGGCAGGAGCCATGAGAGGCGGGACTCTGAGCCTGCCCATCCTCCCTCCTGCGCTTTCCTGTCCGGCCCCTCCTGCCCCACCTGTTTCTCTCTCTGGGATGATTCCCATCTGTAACAGCTCCCACAGGAAGATAAATGTAGAAAAACGTCTCCTTCCAATTATTGTCCCATTCCCCTGCTTTCCTTGAGAGCACAATTTCTCAAGAGACTTTTAAATCTCAGTGGTCTCCACTGAAAAGACTTTTCTCCTGTTCTCTCTCGAACCCTCATCATCTGGTTTCAGTTGCCACTGCTTGTCAAGGTTACCAAGCACCTCCCGTTGCGTGGTCCACAGGTGTTCTCGGTCTTTACCCTGTTGAGAACCAGCTGCACCTGCTACAGGGGTTCGCACCCTCCTCTCTCTGCAGCTCACGGGGCTGCAGGCCATCTCCCCTCCCCCCACCTTCGCACTACTTCCCTGGGTGCTCTCACCCTCCTGCTCCTTTTCTCCTGTTGGTTTCTTTACTTCTTTCACTTTAGAGATTACTCCTTGAATCTTCTTTTTTTCCCCCTCTCCCTACCCTTACCTCATTATTTCTCATGTAGTGTCGGGTTTTTTTTTTTTTTTTTGTAGTGTCAGTTTTAAATACAAATTCAAAATATCTACCTCTGATTGCCTTTTGGACGTTATAGGAATATCTAATTTTATCTCAAATTTCGTATCTCCCAAACCAGATTCCTCCGGCAGGATTCCCAACATATAGTTACTCTGCTTTCCAATTACTTAGGTTAACAACCTTTCATGGTTTCAACCCTCTGAGGTCTCAGTCCAAAGAGTCAGGCTTTCATCCAAGTGCCACCCACGATCTTGTTCATCTCTGGTGACGGAAACTCCATCCTTCCAGCTGCTCACATCAAAACCTTTCCCATCACCTTTCCTCCCTCCTTCTTTCATGACCTATGTTTGTCAGCTCTACTTCCAAACAACGTCTGGATTCAGAACACTTCTTGCCAGGTGTGCCACTCCCCGGCCGCTGTTGCCCCTGCAGGACTGTGACCATGACCTCCTGAGCTCCCTGCATCAGGTCTTTGCTTCCTCACTGTGTCAGCGTTCTCCACCTTGCAGCTGGGTCAGGCATTTAAACCTGTCAACTGTCCATGCCCTTCTTCCACTCAGAACCACCCCGGGGCCTCCCTTCCTATCCAAAGGAAGAAACCAAGTCTTTCCTACCTGATCTGGACCCTGCTCCTTCTCCAACTTCGCCTGCGTCACAGGGTGATATTCAGAATGGTAAATGACATGGAAAGGTGCCCGCAGAGGCGCTGACCACTCTGAATGGGCACCCACCATCAGGGTGGGGGGAAGGGCATGAAGGTGTCCTGCTGCACCAGGCATTCCCTTGTAGTCATCGCCGGATCTGAGTTCCTAGGGGGAAGGTGGGTTTCTGTGGCTAGAGCCATGCTGAGGTGGCACTGAGACTTTGGAAGAGAGGTTGTTTGCCAACCAGCTTGGATCATTTGCAGTATTTTAATAATCAGTACTCCCATCCACGTACGTGTCGGCTGACCATCAGCACTGCTCCTGCCATGCTGAGCCCCACTGCCGTGTGCCAGGCACGCCTGTGTGGGGTGCTCCCCTGCCTGGGACTCGCTGTCTCACTCCTGCACACTGCTGCGGGTGTTTCTTTTTCTCAGAGAAGCCCATCGTGATCACCAGCATCCCCATCACCTGTATGTCCCTGGTTGTTCTCCAGAGTTCTCTCAACAATCTGATACACCCAATATTGACCTGTTTATTTTTTATTGCCTATCTCTCCACTAGAATGGGAACTTCAAGAAGGAACGGGATTTCCTTTTCCTACCACAGCTCCAGCACCTGCCACTAGTAGGCACTCAGTGAAATTGTTAAATGAATGAATAAATGAACACTCTGTCATTAAAGAGACCAATAATTAGTACCAACCAACCTTCAGGCTAAAGCTCAGGGTAAGGAAAAACTTTGTGAGGATCAGTGCTACTAGTGGGAGGTATGGGCTATTTCAGAGAAATGGTGTACTCTCAAGTTTAGGGACTCTGTGGATTATGCTGGGCAATCTGGCTTCCACCAATCCGGGCCTCAATGATGCAACCCACTTAACCTGTCAGGGCCTCAGTGTCCCCACGTCACAGGGTTGTGTTAATGGTATATGCAAAGTGCTTATCATGATGCCTCGCATGTGTTAGTTAGACTTATAGAGTTGGTTCCCTCCCCCTTCCTTCTTCTGTCGGGTGTGGTGGTCCTCAGATGGGCCGCAGCTTCAAAGATGCATGAGTAGTGGGGCACACAGATCCAGCCAGGGGCTGGAGGGCTGGGTGAGGGCAGGGATTGGTGCCATTGCTCCTGCTGGGGTGGCTCCAGTCTGCTGAGTTGGAGGGCATGGAGCAGGCCCCATCTGTGCCACCAGGCCTTCTGTGATGATCTGGGAGAAGTGACAAGAACTACCCCAGATCATGCATATTCAAAGCCCAGTCTGGTTTCCTGGCACAATGGGCCAGAACCACAAAGCAGGTAACAGCTTGCCTCCTTGAGTCAAACCCTGAGTAACTGGGTCGTTTAGGTCTGAATCAAAGGATAGGATGGGATCCCAAGAAGATGCTGTGTCTTTTTCTTTGAATTCAGGTGGCCTCTCTCTGAAACAAGGGTTCTCATCCAAGATTCCATGACTTCCAAGATATGTTTGGATAGAATTCACCCAAGAACTTGGATGGGAATAAAAACATGTTTATTTTACTAACCTCTAACTGAATTGTCGCACACATACTTCTATTTTGAGTGTAGGCACCAGCTCACATTACTAATAGTGGTACTAGTGGCTTTGTCACAGCAGAACTCACAGATAGCTTCATAGCACATCCAAGTTGTTGCAAATGTCATGAAATACCATCATACTCACCACTGCTTTGAAATAATGGTAACTCTTTAGAATTGCTGCAATATCTTATTATTTAACGCATTGCTAAAGACATTTTAATCAAGTTTTTGTTATATTTCAATACCTGTGTTTCAGTACCATTGGTTTCATTTGTAATACTATGTGTTTCATTTGTAATACTATGTATTTCATTGTATTCTAGAAGATATTTCTACAAGAAACATTATTCTGAGAAGTGGCTTTGGGCTTTAACAGACTGCGAGAGTGGTCCTCGGGTGCTGGCATTTCTCTATTTTATATATATAGATAGGTAGATAGATATATCTATCTACCTATCTATATATATATATATATATATATCTCCAAATTGAATGAGGTAATATATGAGGGAGAGAGAGATGTATGTTGTGCTGTGTCTTGTGTGTGTGTGTGTGTGCGCGCGCGTGCGCGTGCGTGCATAGATGTATTTATGTTCCTGACCCAGAATTAACCATCAATCTAATTTCAGGAACACTCCTCCATGTCAAACTCTGATACTTTCCTCCTGCCAGAAAACCAGATTACCTGGTGTCAGCAGGCCTGGAGAATAGCTACCTATCAGACACTAGCTTTCCCCACACCACAGTGAGGTCCCCTCAAGCCATCTCCTCTCGCACGTGATTGGCTAGGACAATGGGCTCCTTATTCCTGAGCCTAATCCCAGCCCCGTCATCATCCACTTACCCAGGACCACACTGGCACTGATTATCTTCCTGAGCTTTCTCATCTTTCCCCATCTGTTATTCACAGAAGGTTTGAGCTTCTTTTTACATCCAAAAACTTCACTCTATGAAGAAAAACAAAATACAGTACCATCAGCTGAAAATTAGTAGATTGTCAGGTCCCCACATAAAGAGACAGACGCTTCGGAAGAGCCCAGGAAACTTTGCTGATGTCAGTGTCCAGGTCACCTATCTTCACTCCCGCTTCTCTAGACATATTGGCAAGACTCCTTAGCCTGAAGACACCTGGGCAGTCACCTTTGCTGTTTCTTCATTTTAATGAGACAGGTTAGGCCAGTAGAAATAAGAAAGGCAGTTGAGTGGAGTGTTCAGAACTGAGCAAGAATACCCCTAATTTGGAGCTGTTGAAAGCCAGAACCTTCCCTCCCCTGTCTCCATCTTGAGCAGCTTGACTATAGGAACCAATTAATAAAAGCACAGACACATAATGAGAAAGTACTAGTCTTTGCCCTGAAGACACAGTAGTGGATAAGATGATGTCTCTCCTCACACTTTGCAGAGAAAATGAAACATAAATAAATGAAAACAGAACAACGTAACAGAGTATCTTAATGAAAATCTCTTTTAGTTGCATGTGACAGACTCCCAATTAAAACTAATTCAGGGAAGAGAGCACAGGCAGCAATCTCTCCGACATCAGCTATACCAACATCTTTCTAGATAGGTCTCCTGAGGCAAGGGAAACAAAAGCAAAAATGGACTATTGGGACTATATCAGAATGAAAAGTTTCTGCAGAGTGAAGGAAACAGTCAACAAGTCTAAGGCAACCTACTGAATGGGAGAAGATAATTGCAGTGACATTATGATATGTGATATGTGATATGATATGTGGTATGTGACATTTATGATTAAGGGTTAGTATCTAAAATATATAAAGAGGGCGCCTGGGTGGCTCAGTCAGTTATGCATCTGTGTTCGGCTCAGGTCATGATCCCAGGGTCCTGATACAAGTCCTGCATCAGACTTCCTGATCAGCGGGGAGTCTGCTCTCCCTCTCCCTCTGCCTTGTCCCCCTGCTTGTGCTCTCTGTCTTGCTCACTTGCTCTCTCAAATAAATAAATAAATCTCAAATAAATAATAAAATCTTAAAAAAATAAAATATATAAAGAACTGATACACCCAAAAAACAATCCGATTAAAAATGGTCTGAAGACATGAATGGATATTTCTCCAAAAAAAGACATACAGATGGCTATGGACATGTGAGATGTTCAACATCACTCATCAGGGATATGCAAATCAAAACTACAATGAGATGTCACCTCACACCTGTCATAAAATGAAAAACACAAGAAATAACAAGTGTTGGTGAGAATGTGGAGAAAAAGCTGCCCTCTTGCCCTTTGCTGGGAATGCAAATTGGTACAGCCATGGTGGAAAACAGTATGGAGGTTATTGAAAATTTTAAAATAGAACTATCCTGCAATCCAGGAATCACACTACTGGAAATTTACCCCCTAAATACAAAAACGTTAATTCAAAGGAATACATGCACATTTGTGTTTATAACAGCAATATTTATAATAACCAAACTATGGAAGTAGTCCAAGAGTCCACCAATGGATGAATGAATAAAAAAGATGTGACATATATATTATTCAGTCATTTAAAAAGAAAGATTGGGAAGGAGCAAGATGGCAGAGGAGTAGGAGATTTAAATATCATGGGGTCCTAGGACTTCAGCTAGATCTCAAACCATTCCAAACACCCACAAACCCAACAGGAGATTGGGGTTTGCCGGCTCCCAGCAAGCTGTGGAGCAACGGAGCACAAAATTGGAACTTTTAGAAGTGTGCTCCACTGAGGGGCATCGCTCCAGAGGCTAAGTAGAGGGGGGGGGGCCCTCTTGGGGTCAGTGTGGTTTCGGGTCCCACAGGACCACAGAAGGATCGGGGGTGCCTGTGTGTGGCAGAGCTCGCAGGTATCAGAGTGGGGAAGCTGGTGGCAGAGATGGAGCTGAGGAGTGAGCTCTCAGCTCAGGGTTACCTTAAACCATGATCTGAGGCACAGATGGACCACTGCTCTTCTGGCAGGGACCCCACAGGAGGCACATTCGGGGAGACTCACTTTCCTCCTCCGGGAGGAGCGGCACAGGAGTGCACTGCAGGAATCTGCTGGGTTTGGAGACTCCAAACGGGACTGTGTGCCAGAGACAGAAACACTCGGTCACAGGCCAGGTGAGCTCAGAGCGCGGCCGGAGACCAGGGAGATGAGAGTGATTGAGCGCTTTTCTCTGAGGGCGCACTGAGGAGCAGGGCCGAACTCTCGGGCTGGAGACTGGGAGGCCGCCATTTTCATTCCCGTCCTCCAGAGCTCTACGGAAAGCATTCAGGGAACAAAAGCTCCCAATAGCGAACCCAGATTGCTTAGCCTGGCCCCTGGGAAGGGAGATGCAATTCTGCCTCAGGCAAAGACACTTGAGAATCACAGCAACAGGCCCCTCCCATGGAAGATTAGCAAGAACATCCAGCTGAGACCAAGTTCAATGATCAGTGAGAACTACAGAACTCCAGAGCGAGGGAAATAGAACACATAGAATTTGTGGCTATTTTCCCCATGACTTTTTAGACTTCCAAAGTTAAATTTTTTTAATTTTATTTTTTCTTATTCTATTTTTAAAATTTGTACTCTTTCCTATTTTAACCTTCTTTAACCATTTTATCTTATTAATACTTTTTTAAAAAATCTTTTAAAATTTTCATTGTCATAGTCATATTCTATCCCTTCATTTTATTTAACTTTATTTTTGGTATGCATATAGGTTTTTCTTTCTTTAAAATTTTGATGAACATGGATGCAAAAATTCTCAGCAAAATACTAGCCAATAGGATCCAACAGTACATTAAAAGGATTATTCACCATGACCAAGTGGGATTTATATTTCCTGGGCTGCAAGGTTGGTTCAACATCTCCAAATTAATCAATGTGGTACAATACATTAACAAAAGAAAGAACAAGAACCATATGATACTCTCAATAAATTCTGAAAAAACATTTGACAAAGTACAGCATCCTTTCTTGATCAAAACTCTTCACAGTGTAGGGATAAAGGTACATACCTTGATATCATCAAAGCCATCTATCAAAAACCCACAGTGAATGTCATTCTTAATGGGGAAAAACAGGGAGCTTTTCCCCTAAGGTCAGGAACACAGTAGGGCTGTCCACTATCACCACTGCTATTCAACATAGTAGTAGAAGTCCTATCCTCAGCAATCAGACAACAAAAAAAAAATAAAAGGCATCTGAATTGGAAAGAAGAAGTCAAACTCTCACTCTTTGCAGATGATATGATATTTTATGTGGAAAACCTAAAAGACTCCACTCCAAAACTCATACAGGACTCATACAGGAATTCAGTAAAGTGTCAGGATAAAAAAAAAAAGCACAGAAATCAGTTGCATTTCTATACACCAACCGCAAGACGGAAGAAAGAGAAATTAAGGACTCAATCCCATTTACAATTGCATCCAAAAGCATAAGATACCTAGGAATAAACCTAACCAATGAGGCAAAGAATATGTACTCAGAAAACTATAAAGTACTCATGAAAGAAATTGAGAAAGACACAAAAATGGAAAAATGTTCCGTGCTCATGGATTGGAAGAACAAATATTGTGAAAATGTCTATGCTACCTAAAGCAATCTACACATTTAATGCAATCCCTCTCAAAATACCACCACTTTTTTCCAAAGAAATGGAATAGTCTTAAAGTTTATATGGAACCAGAAAAGACCCCAAATAGCCAGAGGAATTTTGAAAAAAGAAAACCAAAGTTGGTGGCATCACAATTCCAGATGTCAAGCTCTATTATAAAGCTGTGATCAAGACAGTATGGTACTGGCACAAAAACAGACACAAAGATCAATGGAACAAAATAGAGAGCCCAGTAATGGGCCCTCAACTTTATCATCAACTAATCTTTGACAAAGCAGGAAAGATTCTGTCTAATGAAAAAGACAGTCTCTTCAGCAAATGGTGTTGAGAAAATTGGACAGCCACACGTAGAAGAATGAAACTGGACCATTTCCTTATACCACACACAAAAAATAGACTCAAAATGGATGAAAGACCTCAATGTGAGACAGGAATCCATCAAAATCCTTGAGGAGAACACAGGCAGCAACCTCTTCGACCTTAGCCATAGCAACTTCTTCCTAGAAACATTGCCAAAGGTAAGGGAATCAAGGGCAAAAATGAACTACTGGGACTTCATCAAGACCAAAAGCTTTTGCACAGCAAAGGAAACAGTCAACATAACCAAAAGACAACTGACAGAATGGGAGAAGATATTCCCAAATGACATATCAGATAAAATGCTAGTATCCAAAATCTATAAATAAGTTATCCAACTCAACAACCCAAAAGAACAAGTATGTTCTTTGGGTGTTGAGCTGGATAAGTTATTCCAATCAAGAAATGGGCAGAAGACATGAACAAATATTTCTTCAAAGAAGACATCTAAATGGCTAACAGACCCATGAAAAAGTGCTCCACATCACTCGGCATCAGGGAAATACACAAATCAAAACCACAGTTGAGATACCACCTCACACCAGTCAGAATGGCTAAAATTAGAAGTTTAAAAATGGCAGATATTGGCAAGGATGTGGAGAAAGGGGAACCCTTCTACGCTGTTGGTGGGAGTGCAAGCTGGTGCAGCCATTCTGGAAAACAGTATGGAGGTTCCTCAAAAAGTTAAAAATAGAACTACCCTACGACCCAGAAATTGTACTACTGGGTATTTACCTTAAAGATACAAATGTAGGGACACCTGGGTGGCTCAGTTGGTTAAGCGGCTGCCTTCGGCTCAGGTCATGATCCCAGCGTCCTGGGATCGAGTCCCACATCGGGCTCCTTGCTCGGCGGGGAGCCTGCTTCTCCCTCTGCCTCTGCCTGCCACTCTGTCTGCCTGTGCTTGCTCTCTCTCTCTCTCTCTCTGACAAATAAATAAATTAAAAAAAATTTAAAAAGTCATTTCCTCAATAAAAATTTTTAAAAAAGATACAAATGTAGTGATCTGAAAGGGCACATGCACCAAATGTTTATAGCAGCAATGTCCACAATAGCCAAACTATGGAAAGAACCTAGATGCCCATCAACAGATGAATGGATAAAGAAGGTGTTATATAGATACAATGGAATACTATGCCCCATCAAAACCCTGAAATCTTGCCATTTGCAATGATGTGGATGGAACTAGAGGGTATTATGTTAAGCAAAATAAGTCAATCAGAGAAAGACAATTATCATATGATCTCTCTGATATGAGGAATTTGAGAGGCGAGGGGGTTGTGGGGGGAAAGGAGGGAGAAAATGAAACAACATGGGACAGGGGAGGAAGACAAACCATCAAAGACTCTTAATACTAGGAAACAAACTGAGGGTTGCTGGAGGGGAGAAGGGTGGGAAGGATGGGGTGGCTGAGTTATGGACATTGGGGAGGGTGTATGCTATGGTGAGTGCTGTGAATTGTGTAAGACTGATGATTCACACACCTGTACCCCTGAAGTAAATAATACATTATATGTTAATAAAAAATGTGTGGATATTAGAGTGAGAAATTGTAATATTTATATAATTTTGAGGATAAGTGTATCTTTGAGGAATTGCATACCTGGCAAT
This sequence comes from Mellivora capensis, assembly GCA_004024625.1. Taxonomy (NCBI): domain Eukaryota; kingdom Metazoa; phylum Chordata; class Mammalia; order Carnivora; family Mustelidae; genus Mellivora; species Mellivora capensis. The sequence continues at coordinate 104,992 of PISX010002617.1, read as the reverse complement.
TCCATGCCAAACCTTAACCAGCCATCAATTCACACCCAGGATAGAATTTCTTCTTTTATATATTGGGAGAGAGAGAGAGAGATACAAGAATATTCATGCAGCAATGTTTGATATAGCAATCAAAAACCAAAAGCTAGAGAGTAGTAAGAACATAGATAAATAAATTGTGACCTATATTTTATATGCATAATTTATATGAATTATATTGTGACTATGAAATACTATCAAAAAGTGAAAAATATGGGGCATCTGGGTGGCTCAGTCATTAAGCGTCTGCCTTCAGCTCAGGCCATGATCCTAGGATCCCGGGATTGAGTCCCACATCTGGCTCCCTGCTGGGCAGGAAGCCTGCTTCTCTCTCTCTTACTCCCTATGCTTATGTTTCCTCTCTCACTGTGTCTCTCTCTGTCAAATAAATAAATAAAATCTAAAAAAAAAGTGAAAAATAATGAACTATTATTGTATAGATCATCGTGGATGAGGCATGAAAGTATGTGGAATTTAAAAAGGAAAATCACAGAAAGATACATGCAATATTATTTTACTTATACAAAGTTTGAAAGCAGGAAGAGAATGAACAATGGAATGATTTACTGAATAGGAATATAAGAATACATGAAAACATAAAGAAAAGTGAAGAAATGATAGGCAAAAACTCAGATTACTTCTAGGGGTTAAGGGAACATGATGGGATCAGGGAAAGCACATAGGGGCTAATGTTCTACGACTTGAGTGGAGCCTTGGCTTCATGTGTACATTTATTGATTTTGACACCCTTTTGTTTATGTTGAAAGTATCTTTTGAATATACTCAACATATTAAAGGTATGAAAAAAATACATATCAAGCAAATATGTACCAAACATATAACCAAGTTTTTTCAGATAAAATGCATTTTGAGGTAAACTCCATCCAAAGGGAGAAAGAGAGATATTAAATATCAGTGAAATGAATATATAAAGATAATATAGTGATCACAAACATGTATGCACCTTATAATAAAGCCTTAAAATATATAAAATAAATACTGAAACTTAACTTTTGAGATAAATAGATCAATCATTTGTTGTGGCTGGTGATTTTAACACATTCCTTCATGAAACTAATCAATTAATTGGACAAAAAAGAAAAGATATGATAGATTTGAATTATACAACTGTGCAATTAATAAGCCTGAACTAATACATATATACATATATATTTCACACCTAATAAATATAGAATGCACGTGCTTTTCAAGAACACATGGAACATTCACAAAAGTCAACATTAAACTTGAGTGACAAAGGGAGCCTCAATAAATTCCAAAGAACTAGCCACTGCACAAACCTTCCTCTGACTATGATGCTAAATAATGAAGACTTGATAACAAAAGGATAATTTTTTAAAATCCCATATAAATGGAAAGTAAAACGAATGCTACTGAATAACACTTTGGTTAAAGAGGAAGTCAAAGGGAAAAGTATGAAGTACTTTAAACTGAATGGAATAAAAGCACCATATGTCCAAATATGTGGGGCACAACTAAATCACTCCTTTGAGAGAAATTTACAGCTTTAAATACATTTATCACAAAGCAAGAAAGAACAAAAACAAATGAGCTAAGCTTCTAGCTCCAGAAGATAGAAAAAAAGCAGTTGAATAAACTCAAAAAACTAGAGGTAATAGAAAATTAGAATGAGACAAATAAATAAAGAAATGTATCTTATTCATGATTGGTCAGTCTAGCATTGTAACAATTTCAGCTCTCTCCAGAGTAATCTGTAACTTCAAGTTAAGTCTCAAAAGGATTTTTTAAAGGACATAAACTTATTCCAAATGTGTATCAAAGAACATAAATCCACAAATAGCTAATTAAACATTATAAAAATAAAGTTTAAAAAAAGCTTTGCAAAAAGAAAATAAGTCAAGATAGTCATCTTACTAAAAAAAAAAAAAAATGAGGGACATGTGTGTGGCTTAGTTTGTTAAGTATGTGCCTTTGTCTCAGGTCATGATCTCGGGGTCCTAGAATAGGCACAAATCAGGCTCCCTGCTCAGCGGGCAGTCTGCTTCTCTCTTTGGCCCTCCCCGTGGTTCGTGCTCTCTCTCTCTCTGTAGCTTGGTCTCTCTCAAATAAATAAAAATATAAAAAAAATTTTTTTAAATGTGAAAATATTACAAACCTATAGTAATGTAACAATAAAAGCAATGTGATTTTGGAATAGGGATAGGTAAAGAGATCAATGCAATAGAATTCAGTGCTAAAAATCCTCATTATATTCATATATGTTCTTTTCCCTAAATATATGTGTATAAATCACCACAAAATAGTGATGAAAAAAATTACATTGGAGGAGAATAAGTCGTATACCTACTTTGCCAAATGTAAATGTGATCTTTTAAAAGATTAATGATCTATATAGGAAAAGTAAAATTATCACATCATAAAAGAAAGAGGTAATACATCTGCAATTATTTATTTATTTATTTTTAAATGTTTTTTGATATTTATTAAGTGATACTACAAAAATACAAATGACAAAGAAATTTTAAAAAATGATGCATTTGACGGATTCCTGGAATCCATCAGAATCCTAGAGGAGAACATAGGCAGTAACCTCTTTGATATCAGCCACAGCAACTTCTTTCAAGATATGTCTCCAAAGGCAAAGGAAACAAAAGTGAAAATGAACTTTTGGGACTTCGTCAAGATCAAAAGCTTCTGCACAGCAAAGGAGACAGTCAACAAAACAAAGAGGCAACCCACGGAATGGGAGAAGATATTTGCAAATGACAGTACAGACAAAGGTTGATATCCAGGATCTAGAAAGAACTTCTCAAACTCAGCACATGCAAAACAGATAATCACATCAAAAAATGGGCAGAAGATATGAACAGACACTTCTCCAATGAAGACATACAGATGGCTATCAGACACATGAAAAAATGTTCATCATCACTAGCCATCAGGGAGATTCAAATCAAAACCACATTGAGGTACCACCTCACACCAGTTAGAATGGCCAAAATTAACAAGACAGTAAACAATGTGTGTTGGAGAGGATGTGGAGAAAGGGGAACCCTCTTACACTGTTGGTGGGAATGCAAGTTGGTACGGCCACTTTGGAGAACAGTGTGGAGGTTCCTTAAGAAATTAAAAATAGAGCTTCCCTATGACCCTGCAATTGCACTACTGGGTATTTACCCCAAAGATACAGATGTAGTGAAAAGAAGGGCCATCTGTACCCCAATGTTCATAGCAGCAATGGCCACAGTTGCCAAACTGTGGAAAGAACCAAGATGCCTTTCAACAGACGAATGGATAAGGAAGATGTGGTCCATATACACTAGGGAGTATTTTGCCTCCATCAGAAAGGATGAATACCCAACTTTTGTAGCAACATGGACGGGACTGGAAGAGATTATGCTGAGTGAAATAAGTCAAGCAGAGAGAGTAATTATCATATGGTTTCACTTATTTGTGGAGCATAAGAAATAACACGGAGGACATGGGGAGATGGAGAGGAGAAGGGAGTTGAGGGAAATTGGAGGGGGAGATGAACCATGAGAGACTATGGACTCTGAAAAACAATCTGAGGGTTCTGAAGGGGGGGTGGGAAGTTGGGTGAGCCTGGTGGTGGGTATCATGGAAGGCACGTATTGCATGGAGCACTGGGTGTGGTGCATAAACAATTAATTCTGGTACACTGAAGAGAAATTAAACATAAATAAATAAATAAATAGACTAAAGACATGATAATTGCAAATCCATGGTCTTGGATTTTCTTCTGTAATAAAGCACCTTATTGGAAAAATAGGTGAGATCGAATAAGGTTTATATATTAAGACCTAATCCTAATAATGCTGTATCAGTGTTAAAATCCTAACTTTGATAATTGTATTGTGGTTATATAATAAACTTCCTTACTTTTAGGAAACAAAAAAAATGATACATTTGACTTAATCAGAATTTTTGGTTAGCAAAAGACACCACTGTCAAGGAGAATAAACCAGTAACAGATTGGGAGGTGTTTACAAAAATTTAAAAAAACAGGGCACCTGGGTGGTTCAGTGGGTTAAGCCTCTGCCTTCAGCTCAGGTCATGATCCCAGGGTCCTGGGATCAAGTCCCGTATTGGGCTCCCTGCTGAATAGGGAGCCTGCTTCCCACTCTCCCTCTGCTGCTCCCCCCTGCTTGTGCTCTCTCTTCTTTTCTCACTCTCTGTCTATCAAATAAATAAATTCTTTAAAAAAATTAAAAAAAATTAAAAAACAAGCCTGAGGTGTTCAACAAACAGAAATCAGCAGCAAATATGTGGGTTCCCAATGGAATAATGGGGAAAAAAAACTATGAATAAGCAACCCACAATACGGGGAAACCCAAATGGCCAACAAGTATATAAAGAGACGCTGAATCTCACTAGAAGTGGTGGTACTAGTAGCAGCAGCAAATGGTGGTAATAGTAATTACTAAACATTTATATACGTACCACACTACTAGTTCATCTAATCCTAATAGTAACACCACGAGGAAACTATATGACTCTCTCCATTTTATAGAAGCAAAAACAAGAGGCATAGAGAAGAATCTTATCCAAGGTCATGTAGGTAGTCAGTGATGGAGTGAAGATTTGAACCCACACTTCTAACTATCACAAAACCCCAAACTTCGCTTTCATATGAGTGTCAGGATATTGTAAGGATGAGAGGAAAGAGCTTCATGCCCTGCTGGCAGGAGGACAGTCTGGGGCTGAGGGTCTAGAGAAAGCCTCAATAGTGAGTACACCTAATATGTCTTTCTATTTATCTCCTTCTATCACATCCTTATAAGAGGACATGAACAGAGTCAAGGGCAGGGGCCCGGGTACATGTAAAGGGGTGGGCGCTCCCTGGAACGCCATGTAGTGGAAATCCAAACCGAGACTTGGAGGGACATAGAGCATCACAGCCAATCTGGCAAATGTACTTTTAATTTAAAAAAGAGAAGAAACAGAAAGTGCCCAGCAGGATGCCATTTATGTAGATCAAATACAAAAACACAATGTATTTAAAATGTGTTTTAGGGGGCGCATTGGTGGCTCAGTAGGTTAAAGCCTCTGCCTTCGGCTCAGGTCATGATTTCAGGGTCCTGGGATGGGGCCCCACATCAGGTCCTCTGCTCAGCAGGGAGCCTGCTTCCTCCAATCTCTCTCTCTGCCTGCCTCTCTGCCTACTTGTGATCTCTGTCAAGTAAATAAATTAAAAAAATAAATAAATAAAATGTGTTTTAGGAACTGCATTTCTATTGGGGTGCCTGGGTGGCTCAGTCCTTTGAGCGTCTGACTCTTGATTTTGGCTCAAGTACTGATCTCAGGATCATGAGATCGAGCCCCGCATCTGGCTCTGCGCTCAGCATTGATGGATTGGGGGGTGGGGGTGTCTGGTAAAAAGTCTCGCCCTACGCCCCTCTCGCTTGCGTGCTTTCACTCCCTCCCTTCCTCTGTCTAAAATAAATACATAAAGCTTAAAAAAAGAAAGAAAATTCCATTTCTATTAATGATTTGTATCAAACACGTTGGGAGGGCAGTGAGGGGACTGGGAAGGGAGGACCGGAGGGAAACATTAACACACTGCCGCCGGTGGGGCTTGTGCCGGGCCACAGTTTGCGTGATTAGCTCTCTCTTCCCTACGGAGCGGTGCATACTCACTGCCTCTCTGGATGCCGCCTGCCCCTGCAGAACCCTTCCTGGGGGTTCTGCCTGGTCACGGCGGCCAGAACTCAGACTTGCCTCGCCAAGACCCTGGCTTCCCTCGGCTGTGTAATTCCTAGAACGTGGAATTTTGGTCACGTCCAGACCCCATACCTGAGGCAGAGCTTCTGGTACTCGGGGGCTACTGACACAGAACTCCATCGCAGCCAGGTGCCCCTTCAGGGGAGCATGGCTCCTCCGCTCCAGGGCCCACCCACCTGGAGCTGAGCTCAGCAGGTCCTCCTACCCGAACGCTTGCCCCTGTTACTGCCGGCCTCCGCTGGGCTCAGGGAACCGCAGCGTCCCTGACTCAGAGCCTCCTTTTCCTTCCATCATCCCAGTAAAGGAGATGCCCTTCCTGCTCCTGGGCCCAAGTGGCACTTCTCCCAGACAGCCCCACCCTCCTCCTGTTGCTTGGCGGGCACACAGGCCTGGCACCGGGCCTCGGAGCTCTCAGTGTCAGACGGCAGGAGCGCACCAGGTGTACCGCGGGCCAGCCTGGGCCCTTTGTTCCAGCTGTGTGGGCTTTCAGCATTTTTGCCTCTGTCTGGGCTGTGTCACTTGGCACTTTGAGATGTGTTGTTTCCTATTAAAGCCATTTCCCACGTATGAATTTAATGTCCCCTGCTAGACTGACAGCTTTCAAGAAACAAAGCTTGTCCCACTCCCCATTTCCCTGGAAATGCGTAGGTGTGTGCCCCCGCATAGTGACTGTTCTGCTATTTTTCAGGGGTAGGATGGACCAGCCCTGAGCCAGGCATACCTAGGCAATGCAGCCTTCCCCCGCTCCCATCCAACCTACACGACCAGGGTGCAGTATCAGGAAAACCCACAGAGCTAATGGGGTAGAAATAACAACTCTTGGGAGTCTGGACCTCCACAGCGTACAAAAGCCCTTTCACAGACCATTAGGCATTTAACTTTTCCAACCTCCCCAATACCCAGGGCCCTACCCAGACCCATGGGGCTATAGGTGGCTGGGGCAGCCTGGATTTCCCATCTTCTGCACCCACCTCTGGGATTTTCAGAGGAGCGGAGTCTGACCAGCTGCTGCCTTTCTCTCGAGTGGAACACACAGTGCCTGTGTGCTGGGGTTTGGGCCCAGCCTTCCGGCGTGTTCCGCTCTGCAGAGGCAGGACGCTTTCATGACCGCCTCGGCCTGCAGGGAGGGACCGCTAACCAGCTCTAACACTTCTTTCCCCAAATGGCTTTCCTCCTAATCAGTCCCAGGAGCTCCCCCTTTGGCTGCAGGGACATGCTGACTGAGACACTCCAAATGCTCAGTGCCGCACAGTAGCAACTTCAACTGTAAATACCCCAAATTGTGTTTAGACAGCATTAAAGCCTGGTTAGTTAGCAGCGGGAAGCTGGGCTAGGCCCGGCTTCCATCCTGGTCTGGCTCCCTGCTCACACGAGGAACAGAATGCACCCGCTTGCTGGCCTATCTGCTTCCCCTGAGGAGTGTGTCTCTGTCCCTATCTCTTGGACACAGCAGGGCTGGAGGGAGAGCTCCTGATGGAAATGGGGTCCCCTGGCTCCCCAGCCCTTATCGTCCCTCCCTCTGTCCCGGCGGTGGGTGTTGATAAGAAAAGCATGGCGCCAGGGGTGGAGCCTGGTCACTTCCATTTCCTACGGCCGGACAAATCACAGCTCAGGCACTTAAGACAACAGAAATGTATCGCCTCCCAGTTCTGGACCCAGAGTTCCAGAATCAGTTCCATTGGGCCAAAGTCAGTGTGTCTGCTGGGCCTCCTCCCTCTGGAGGCTCTGGGGGAGAACCTGTCCTTGTGTCTTCCAGAGCCCCTTGATTTGCAGGAACGTCCCTCCTCTCTTCAGGGTCAGCGTCTTCTCTCTCTCTCTGCTCACCCTCTCTCATCACCTTCTCCTTGGTGCGGGGTCAAGTCTCCCTCTGCCTCTCTCTTATCAGGATACATGCATTTGGGGCCCATCCAGAGAATCCAGGGTCATCTTTCCAACTCAAAATCTTTGCTTTGTTCACTCCTGCAAAGACTCCTCTCCCCGCCACACGTTAGGTTGTGTTCACAGTTTCCAGATACCAGGATGTAGGTATCTTCTGGGGGAGGAACATTTCTCAGCCTTTGACAACCTCTAATTCCTTGTGCTGTTGGAGAAGTTGACTTCCTCTCTCTGGGCCTCAGTTTCCCCATATATGAAGGGGGAGGCCTGGCTAAGATGGCCTCTGAAGCCCTTCCAGCGTTCTGGTGTCATTAACCTCCCTCCACAAGCCGAGCCAGCCGGATGACCCTGGAGGCGGTGTTTCCCGGGTGGTGGGTGAGGGGGGACGGACGCATGCACATTCTCCTCCCCACCAGGGCTATTTCCTGAGGAGTTTCAATTGCCCGAGGTGTTGGAGCAGTGACTGACAGGTGGCCGGAGCAGCCTGTGCTCTCACGGGGCGCCTGTCAGACCTGCGCCAACACCTGCCACCAAGCTCCGGGCCCAGGACAGCGAGAAGGAAACAGGGTAGGGTGGGGAGGGCAGAGGTGTAGGACCCTTCCCTCCCACCCCTGCACCTAATGCATGCCCATCCGCCCATCCAGTTCCTTTGAACAGGAACACCGAATGGTGGCCAGCCCTCCCCCCACTGCTGCCCCCTCCCCTCCCCTCCCCTCCGTCCCAGCTGCATGCTCCCTATAGTAAACACATGACCTCACGTCTGGCTGCCTGGCATTCTGGAAGCTGTCCAAGGAGCCTAGGCAGGTGGGTATGGCAAGCCCCTCAGCACGGAGCAGCCACAACCCCAGGCTGCCCCATCAGCCCTGTGCTCTTGGATTTTAAAACCAAGCTCTGCTAACTTGGCCACAAGCCCCATGCTCTGCTCCCTCTCTGTTGTACGGGGCAGCCCCCAAGCCCTCATGTGTGATGTGTGTGATGGTCTCCTGCAGCCTGGGGTGACCTCGAGTCTACTCCCCTGCAGCATTGCTGCTGTGCCTCCTCTCTCCCTGGCCCCAGCTACCAGGAATCTCGGCCCATCAGCAATTACCCAGGCAGAACTCTGTTTCTGGGCCCCTGGCACATGCCGAAGACACTATTAAATGTTCTACCCATGTGATCGAACTTACTCCTCCAAACCACAATCCCCAGAAGTTTGTGTTATTCCTGACTTCTTTACAGGTGAACCAGTGGAGACCTGGATAAGTCATGGATTGGCCCGTGGTGGCCTCGCTGGTCAAGTGGTGGCCTGGGGGTTGAACCTCCCTGCCGGAATTCAGCACAGGCCTCCCAGAAGCTGGGAACCCTCCCACACACCACCCTTGCCCCAATACGACATGTCTCCTGTCTGTCTCTTTGCCAGGCATGTCCTTCTCCACCTCTGAGGCCTTGATCACCTCTCAACAACGTTGTCATGATTGCTCTTTTCCAGAAGACTCCTTGTACCTAGGTTCATTCCAGACCACCCTTGTCTTCACTGTAAAATTCCGTCCAGATGCTCGGTTAATGTTGACAGAGGCCAGGTGCAGTCCTGGGCAGCTCTCGGGCCTCAGTTTTCCACCCCGTGGACTGGTGGGGTTGGATGAATCTTTTGCCCTCTGTCTTCACCCCTGCTCTGACCTCCGTTCCCTCACAGACCTACCCACCAAGGCTGCTGGAGAGAGAAGAGAGAGCCAGTGCCAGCCCTGCCCCTCACCCAACCTCCTGGCCTCCAGCGTGACCAGCCCTGCCGAGGGTCTGGAAGGCTGTGGGGATCCAGTGAGCAGTCACATGGTCCTTGCTCACCACACTGACTTTTCTTGGGGTACAGTCCATGGACTGGCCTTGCTTGACCTCCTTTTCCCGGCTTCTGATGGCTGTGTGCTGGCAAAGAGCACAGGCTCAGTAATCACACAGACCCTCGTTAAATACCAGCTCTGCCACCCAACAGCCATATCCTTGAAACTCCGAAGGTTTCAGTTTTCTCCACTGTAAAATGGGGATCATATGACTTCGGAGTGTCCTAAGGTCTGAAAGAATGTGGCAGAGTGGCTGGCATAAGGTAGGACTGGCTATGGGTAGCTCCTCTTACTGGCCTCCCCCCTATCCCATCCTCCCCTATATTCCTGCCCAGACTTGCAGCCTCGTGTCCAGCCCTTGCCCAAGGCTCCGGGTGGAATTTCTAGGGCTGCAGACCGCCTATCACTGCCTGTGGTTTGGAGGTTCTGGCTAGAGCCCAGCGAGTGTGTACCTCAGGGATGCCAGCTCAGTGCCTCTGCGGGATGGTCTGTGGCATCCAGCCCCACTCCAGCCTTAGGCGCGTGGTCTGCCTGCCCTGTAGTGCCATATCATTGCCATACATCCAGACCCACTCCCTGGGCCCTGCCTTCCCCTGGGGCACTTGTCACCCTGCACCATCTCCTGTCTGCCAGCTCTTACCGTGTTCCCGTGACTAGCTGACCGCTCATCGTGTAGAGATGCAGCCTCTGGGGACACCTGCTTATCTACAAAACAGCCAGTCTGAGGAAGAACCTAGAACTGGACACAGCGTCTTTCAAGTTGTTTTCGGGCCACGGAGGAATCGTCAGCAAAGATCGAGGAGGTAATCATAGCATGTGGGGTCCTGCCCTTATTACAACCTTCTAAGATCAATGAAGGTTGGATTTTACTGGGGTGATACAGGAAATTATGGTATCTGAAGCGTGGAAACAGTCAAGATAGTGCGGTGATTTCACATGGTGATAGCGATAAAGCCCAGCCAGGACTCAGAATCGGCTAACGGAGGTCCGGGACTTGCCACCAAGCCTAGCTGCCCCTATTCTGTCCCCATGCCAGAGAATCTGTCTCCCTCTGGGTCCTTCCATGAAATTCTGCTCCAAACCTGCTGTTCCTACAGCTTCTATCTACAGACTGGGAGGGCCGGTGGGACTCGGACCAGCTGGACTCATGGTTCCCAAGTTTGGCTGCTCCCCAAAACCACCATCTAAAAACTTACAGATATGGGCTTGTGCTCCAAGTCCACTGACTCAGAATTTCTAGGGGCAGAAGTCCAAGAAAGTGGGATTTAAAAAAAATTCCCAGGTTATTCTTCCAAACACCCAGACTATAGAGCCCCTGGCTAACCCCTATCCCCTCATCACACAACTGAGGAATGAGATTGAGGGGGAAGGCAGCTGGTTCAGGGTCAGAGCTAAGCAAAGCAGGACTAAACAGACCCTTGGAGGGGAGGTCCTCTGGCTACCACGTGATCCCATCCTATTAGCCGGCGGCATGCCCACCCTAAGCTTGCCAGGGCTCCTCTGTCCAGGTTTGCCCATGGCCATGGTGCTGGGCTCTGAGGTCACAGGCCAACTGTGAATCCCATCTTCCATCTGCAAGCTGGGGCAGTCCTGTAGTTTCTACTCTCCTCTGATCCTATCGGGGGAGTCTGGGCTGCCTCTGCCTGTGGGATCCAACTATGTGATCTTTCCAACTCATTTTGCCTCCAGGAGAAGAGGCCATTGAAAATAATCTATGCCATTCCAATTTGGGAACAGGTTAGATGTACCTAGATTCTTCTATATTTTTTTAACTCTGCTATGGATACATACCCCTCTTGGAATAGGTCCCTCGGGCTGACAAAACCTTGCATTGTCAAGGTGACTCTCTCCTTCCTCTTCTCCAAAGTGTAAAGCACTTAATTGAGCGTCCTTGCCCCTGCTTGGCTTGCAGGGACGTTGAGGAACAATGAAGGGGTGTGGATTTACCACATCTCAGCAAAACAGGAGAAAGTTGGTTCTAGAATCTTTTCATGCCTTATTCCTGTGTGGTGATATTCTATCAAACAGGGACCACTCACGTGGCGCCCTCAAGGAAAGAAAATACTTTCTGCATCTGATCTCGCAGTAAAAGGACAATATGTTCCCATGGCTTTTATGTGGCTTTCTGTTTTGAGGATGAAACAAGCACCAGCCCTTCCCCCCCCCAAGTGAGAAATTAACATGTTTCATAGTTTACAAAATGCTTTCACATGCATTCTCTCCCCAGACCCTGTGAGGTAGGTACTGTTCTATTGCCATCAGAATCGGTACAGACAAGTAAACTGAGGCCAGGTGGTTCAAGTTCCTTCCATCTGACCACTCTGTTTCTCTGAAGGCAGAGCTGACCCGCTTGGGGCCAGTCCTGCCACAGTGGTCTCATGTGGCCACAGGATCCTGCCCATCCCCCCCCTGCCCTCCCTGATCTCTAAGTCCCCTGCTCTGCTGCTGGCCACGGATGCTTCCATTTCAGCTGTAAAATTGGCTCAAGTTTTGGGGCTGTCGAAACTTGGGCGATTTATAGACATTGCCCTGTTTTTCCCATATGAAAGCTTTGCATTTAGGAGCAAATACATGGAGACTGAGAGAATGTCCCGTAGATTTTCCATGCGCCCCTCCAAATCTTTTCTCTCCTTGCTCTGTGCTATGGAGCTGACCCACAGGAGCCCACAAGGACCACACCAATGGACTCCCTTGCCCACCGGCATGCAGTTGGGCCCAGCCCATGTACAACACTGGCAGGAGATGGGAGAAGGAGGAGAATCAGCTCCAGATACTTTCCCAGCTTTTCCTTGCAGAGGTCCCAGTTCCTGCCAGTCGGTCCTCTCCATTCTGTCTGCAGCTTCCAGGAAGCGTCTCCTAACCTTGCCCTCCAGGGCAGGGGCTGGGCATGGCCGTGTCCTGCCCAGCCGTATTGGAGTCTGAGGCAACAGGAAAACTGAAGGCCTCTACAGACATGCTTTTATATCATTTTTAATGATCTCTCTTTTTTTTCTGAAACGTTAACTGAACAAATATTAAAAATTAAAAACGGGTGTATCAAAGCTCACATTATTTTTATATTTTTAAAAATATTTTATTAATACTCCACAGTGAATGTATTATAATTTATTTCCCAGACTTGAATGGAAGTGAGCTCATCGTTAATACTTTCAAAATCGATCTCTTGGCTAAGCTTATTTTCAGTGAAGAGTTGTGAGTTACAACAAATAAGAGGAAATAATTTTGAAAATATTTGATGAATGTAAGATTTTATCAACAGATATAATATATGTTCTGAATTTAAGAAGAAATGAAAGGGGCGCCTGGGTGGCTCAGTCAGTTATGCATCTGACTCTTGATTTTAGTTCAGGTCATGATCTCAGGGTTGTGAGATCAAGCACCTCATTGGGCTCCACACTAGGCATGGACCCTGCTTAAGATTCTCCCTCTCCCTCCCCTCTGCGACCTGCCACCCCTCACCCTTGGCTTACACTCTCTAAAAAAATAAATAAATCTTAAAAAAAACAAAACAAAACACCACAACAAGTAGATTCTGAAAACACTATTGTTGAAGTTGCTTTCATTTTAAGCCAGGAAAGTAAAATTATGGTACAATCTGGTTTTGATATAAACAAAATATTTTAGTTTCAAATAATGCTGAGTTACAGCCATTTACTTTTAATTTTCAGTATTTTAAAAACTGTACGTTCTGGAGAAAAATTAACCATTAAAAATATACAGAACTATGTATCTGTAGGGATGCCCATTTTTTCCTTTTGCCTCAGGCTCCGACATGGCTCAGCGTGGCAATCCTGGAGCTTGTTTTTAGGATTTTGATGTTTTGTTCTCTACGGTTTTTTAAAAAATATTTTTAAAAAGTGTTCTTGCTTAAGTAGATACCATTTTTAAAAATTTTTTAAAGACTTTATTTATTTATAAGAGAGAGAGCAAGAGCACAAGCAGCGGAGCGGCAGGAAGAGGGAGAAGCAGGCTCCCCGGCTGAGCAGGGAGCCCGATGTGGGGCTCCATCCCAGGATCCCAGGATCATGCCCCGAGCTGAAGGCAGACGCTTAACCAACTGAACCACCCAGATACCCTGGGTTTTTTATATTGATTTTAATTTGAAAAAATATTGCTTTAAGATACTCTTTATCTTTTTGTTGTTGTTGTTGTATTTTTTTATTAATTTTTTTAATTTTTTTAATTTTTTATAAACATAGAATGTATTTTTATCCCCAGGGGTACATGTCTGTGAATCGCAAGATACTCTTTATCTTGACTGCTGAGTTGTTCGGTGGCCCTTCCCTAGTTCTCCCTTGTCTGGCCCTCCCTGGGTCATGGCGCCATGCCGTTCCTGGCCCCAGGGGACTGCACTTCCCCCTTGTGCCCGCCTTTTTATAAACAACCCATTACTACAAATCTCTTCAAATTACCCAATTTGACTGTACCTCTGCTTCCCACTGGAGTCCTAAGACAACAACATCCAGGAATTTGCCCAAGGTGACAGAGCTAGCAGGTAGCAACCCCCAGGTTCAAATTCAATCTGTATGACTCCAGGGTTCTCGTCTACTCCCCTGTGCAGTGGGGCCTCCCTTGTGGGAACAAGGACTTGGAAAAAGTGAGGCTGTCCCAGTGAGAGCTAACCACTGAGGCACCTGTGCTCTCTTTTCCTGTCTGGAAGGGCAGAACTGCACAGGCTCCTTCCTCCCCTGCCCCCGCCCCCACCCCCGCCCCAGCCAACTCCTTCCCAGGGCACACTGCTGGCCCGGGCGTTCGTCCTCCACCTGGGAGTCCCCACGCCTCGGGCAGGCAGGGTTCAGGAGAGGATTCCATGCTAGACTTCTTCTTCTTTTCCAACTCAGCCTCTAATTGCAAATGACCCCTTGCAGCTGTCAGCCTGGAGGCCCCGGGTGTCTGCACCCCAGCCTGTGCCAATTGAGGAGATCCTTGTGATGACATCAAGCGCATACGCCCAGGAAGACATTAACAACTGGTTGCTTGCCCCTGACAGGAAGGCGCTGGGGAGCACAGCCTTGGGGCTCCTGAAGCCTGGCAGCGCTCCTAGAAACCGGAGAGCCACACGCGCAGTGCCTGTTCACAGACACAGCGAGTCCCAGCCTGCCCTGCGAGGGGCGGAGGCAGGTGGACAGAGGAGGTGCCGGGTCAGGGGATTGGGGGCGGGAGGCTTCTCCCCACGTTGCCGGTGTTGAGAACACCAAGGGCAGTGCCTCAGAAGGGAGCCACAGAGTGACTTTCTCTGGCACACAGTTTTGGGACAGAATTTGCCTTCTCGAGGTGGACTGTCTTATTGAGAAAGCAAAGACTAAGGCTGGCTCACCCTCTCTGAGCCCGTTTCCTCCTTGGCAAAATGGAAGTAACTACAGTACATCTTCGGTTGGGAGGGAGGAAAGCATGATTTGAAGAAAGAAAACAAATGCTTCTCTCTCTCTCTCTCTCCCTTCTAACAGAGAAGCAATGGGATTTAACTCTGAATTCCACGTATGTTTGCTCTGTGCTGTAGACTTGCCCCTTCACTTAAAGATTATCTTACAAATCAAAACATTTAGAAATATTAGGAGAATTAATGCGAACACATAGGTTTCTGTTCTGTAAACGCTTATCCTGAAGCTGGGGAAGACAAAGTACTGTTCACTGTGGTAGGTATATGATGGGATGCAAGACAGCTGGGACCACGGTGCAAGGTGGCTCATAGTCAGCATCCAATCAGTAAAGAAACAAGTATACAATACAACAGAAGGTGGTGGTAAGCACTAGTCAGGGGATAGAGAGTGAAGGGCGCTGTAGAAGAGGAGTGAGGTCCTGGTGATATTGGATGTTTTAGCTCTGGGGGTCAAGGAGTTCTCTCTGAAGAGGTAGGGATCGAAATATCATAAAAATTATTCCATGGGGAGATCTGGGTCAGCCGGATCACAGGCAGAGGGCATAGGTAGTGCAAAGGCCCTGAGGCAGGAATGTTTGGCAGATTTAAGGAAAAGCAATACTGCCCTGTGACTAGAGAAAGATTGGCAAGGGGGAGAGTGATGAAATGTAGTGAGAGAGGTAGTCAGGGATGGGTCTTCTGTAGTCTGGTAGGTTCTAAGAAGTTTGGATTTTATTGTAAGTGTGGTAGGAAGTCACTGGAGGTTTTTGAGTTGAGAATGAACATAATCACACTTTTGTTTGAATGGGATCTTTTTGCCCACTGGTTACAAGAATATGTAGGGGGAAGGATGGAAGCGGGAAGACCAGTTAGATTTGTGCAGAAGTCTGGGGGATAAATGTTGATGGCCTTTGCTGGGTGGTGACGGAGGCAATGGGATGAGGAGGGGAGGGCTATAGCGTATATAATGGGTAAGCTGCAGTACAAAAGAGAAAGATAATAGAATATTTACATAAATAGATACGGTTTTGCTTTGTTTTTCATGATGTCCCTCTATTTTTGGTCCGAGTTGCTAGTTGAGCAGAGGAATACGCTACAGAGGAATTACTTACCCAAACTTGGGCTAACCCTGTGGGAGACGGGTTTGGGGAAAGGGCTGGAAATCCAGTTTGCCTCTGCGTATTAATAGTATTTGCACAGAGAGATGCAATTTGAGTAAAATTTGAAGAACGATAAACTCATAAGTCATATAATATCTTGCTAATTGACCTAATTGCTGATCGTTCATGAATCTGGCTTAATCTCCAGACTTTGAGAAGAAATAACCAAATCTGAGCCCAATGGTATATTGGCTTAGGCTCCTGGGGTTTTTCTGATGATGAACTAGTAAGTTCCTTGAGGGCAAGGACTCTGCCTTATTTATTTTTGTCATTTCCAATGTCTCCCTGCTTTAGGATAGACTTCTAACAAATATTCATTGAACCCAGAGGGGAAATGGACCGCTTCTACCCAAACAGGGTCAATCCTCGGCAAATGTATGAGTGCAGGCGTGCCTGCGAGCTCTTGGTGTTTCAGCCTGATTACTTCCCCTGACCTCAGGGAGGTCCCTACTGGGACATTCAGCCAAATATGCATCCCCCACTGGGGGTCCACCCCAACCTAGAAGTAGCCATTCCTGCCTCTGATTCCCATTTCTCCTGCTAGCTCATGCCACCGAGACGGTGGTAGGGTGTGTGTTCGTCCACACGATGTGTATCATCTCAACTGTAATTCAAAAGGTGATTTTTCAGACCACAGTTTCAGATGCCACGGCTGGCCCAAGTGGCTGATACTTTATGCCTCTCAGTTTTGAAGAGACCTTGAAAAATAAAATCATATCACATAGACAATTGTCTGTATGTCTTTATACATAAAGCTGGACTTTTGGGTGGGAAACTTATTTTTAAGAAATAAATTAGTGCGGAGGCAGAAAGACCAGATCCCGTGCATGGAGGGTCAAGGGAGCAAAATAGGGGAGGGCTGGGCTGTCATGGGGGAAGATTCTGGGTGTATCATCTCTAAGCTATTGCTGTACAATGAATCACCTGCAAAGGCCTCTCATCATCACTCACATCAGTTCTGCTGTTCGGAATCGGGCTGGGCTCATCTCGGCTGATGTTGCCTGGGCTGGGCTGGGCAATTCTTCTGGTGGTGGTTGGGGGTCATGTATGCATCCCACCCTCCAGTAAGCTAGCCTGGAACATGACAGTTCCAGGAGTCCAAGAAGGAGAAAGGTATTGTGTAAGACCTCTTGAAACCTGGGCTCCAAATTTACTTGACAATACTTCTAATTCATTCTTTTGGCCAAGCGGCCACAAAGCCAGCCCAAATTTAAAGAATGGGGACATAGTCTCCACCTCCAGATGAGAAAAGCGTGACCTCACATTGCAAAAGACTCGATACAGGGTGGGATGGAGAAGTGGGGCCATTTGTATGGGGGCGGGGCCCTTCTGCTTTTCGTTTCTTGTCAAATAGGGTCCTCATGATGTATCGTGTGGCATATTCCAAAGGAAGGACAGCCCCAGGGGGTGGGAGGTGGAGGCCTGGGCACCAGGAAGGAGGTCCTCTGTTTCCTATAATTCCCAGAGATGCTAGGTTGTAAGGCTTTTTATGAAAGGAGCAGTGACCTTTGTGAACGTTATCTTGGGCTGGACATCAGAAGCTCACCCCTTTCTGGCTTCTCCTTCCCTTATAGAAAACTGAAGCCCAGAGAGGGAAGTGGTTTGATCAAAGTCACACAGCTATTTCTGGTTCCAGGAGAATCCAGATGAATATGGAGAGAGAGAAAGTGTTTTTTGTTGTTATTTTATTTATTTTTACTTTTATAAGGTAAAATGACAGCCTATTCCAAAGCGAGGGAGGGAGTTTGTAAGAAAGCATTTGGAAGAGTTAAGAAAGAGATTTCAGGGCCTTATAGGATAGGGATGTGATGGACAAAGGGAGAGAAAATTAAGGTCTCAGTGTTCTGAGACCGTCCAGTGCCTCTGAGCAGCCTGGCCAGAACCAAAAGGGCATCAGATCTCAAAGAGCAGGTCATCTTTGAAGAAAAATAATCAGCATTACTTTTCTTTCCTGATTGAGGTCCCTCTCCCTGTCTTCTCTACTCTACCATGCTATATTTTCTCCATCTCTTCATTAAAAAAAAAAAATGCACAAGCTAGGTCTTAAACACTTCTTTATTTATTTATTTATTTTTTAAGATTTACTTATTTATTTGAGAGAGAGAGCAAGAGCACGAGCGGGAGGGGCAAAAGTCACGGGAGAGAGGATCTGAAGCAGACCCCACACTGAGCTGGGAGCCTGACATGGGCCTCGATCCCACAACTCTGAGATCATGATCTGAGCTAAAAGCAGGAGTCTGACGGATGCTTTACCAACTAAGCCACCCAGGTGCCCCTTAAACACATACCTAGCATAATAAAATATGTTTGCTGAATGCCTGCTATGTGCTGGGTAGCCTCACAGGTGCTGAAAATGCCGCAGCAGAAAGAAGAGACAGTCCCCGTTCTCGAGGTGCTTGCATTTTCATGAGCACAGAAACACCAGACGGAGAGAGAACTCCAGGACGGGATATGGCAGGACAGAGACGGAGCGAAGGGAAGGCATCCTCGGGGAGGCGACCGTTAAAGTTGCCACCTGAAAGACAAGAAGGAGATGGCAAGTGGAAACGTGAGGAACGAGCATTCGGGGTGGACAGAGCAGTTAGCACAAGACCCCTGTGAGCAGATGAGAGGGTTCTGTCTGCAGCTTAGACCTGCGGCCTCTAACACCAAGCAGGTTTTGCTCTCCGAACAAAGAGTTGTTTTTGTTTTTCCTTTAAGCTTTTTCCTAGTTGAAAACAGTTTGTCAGCGTTGGCTCAGAAACCATTTGTTCGCCCGATGGGGGCATAAACACACGGCCCCCGTGCCTTGATCGCCTTCAGTGGAGCCAGCGCCCTGGTGTGTAGGGCAAGAAAGATTTGAGCCCTGGAACCGCATCCAATTTCCCCCAACCCCAGTAACAAGATCTCATGTGCTTGACAAGCCAGCCCTCTCCCCACTTCCCGCACCGTCCCTGCCCTCTGGAATTCCTGGGCAGAACAGCTGCGCCAGGGGCTCAGTTTTCAATGAAACAATAAAATACTCCTGCGTGTCCCGAAGAGGATGGCATTTATGACTGGGGTGGGCCAGATTCCCTGCACAGACACCCCCTCCCCGATTCCCAGGCTCGCCAGCCCAGACGGCCACATGTCCCACAGCCTGTCCTTAAGCCTCTGGGAACTGCTGTGGCATGGGTGCCCCAGAAGGTCCTGGCCCAGAGCACATCGGTGGAGGAGAAAGACATGCAGAGCCAGTAAACAGAAGGACCTTTGCCAAGAAGGACCAAGCACACATTTGCAGCCTGGGCCATCCAGCAGGGCACCCTCTCTGGCACCACACCCTCGCCCAGAACCCTACCACCCCGCCCCACGCACACAGCTGCCTCGGGGAGACTGTCTGCTCTCTGGTTCAAGGACAGGAAAGCCCTCCCTGGCTGGGAGAGGGGAGAGGAGACTGGGTGTGGCCCACATTCCGACAGCACCGCACACCCCTCCCCCACTCCCCACCTCTGTCCTGCGCTCTTCTTTAGTGGAGCAAGAGGTCTTTGACGTTCATATATTTCTCTTGTGCTCGGCAGGCACATTTGGACCCTGTGCACCCATCCCCCGGGGTCCTGCCTCCGAGCGCCAGATTGGAACTTGCCCGCGGAGGGGCCCAACCCTGCAAGCTTCCACGTGGGGGCGCAGCCTGCCAGCCCACTGCTCCCTGCCGGCACCCTCTGCCTCAGGCTCCGAGTTCCTGCCGTTCTGTTACATTAATTTAATTTTGTCCTTCCTGCTTTATAAAAACAGAGCCATGGAGAGCAGAGGTAGGGGATTAGGTCTCATAAGCAGAGTATAAATGAGACGAAGATAGGCTTCATTAGGAATGCTCCAGGAAGAGCAAAGAAGCCACAATCAGGCACTCACCAGAATGAAGCTGATGGACTTGGGGTTCCAGTGGGTGCCCGACGCGGCCTGCTGTAGGCCCTCGAATGCTCTTCCCCTGGGCTTGCACAGTGCTTTGGCTCACCAACCTTCCAAGTCCTTGCTCAGAGCTCAGTATTTCAGTGAGGCTTCCTGACTCTCCTGTCTACCCTCCCCTGCCTTCTGGGACCTCTTTACTCTGTTCTGCTTTCTATCCCCCCTTCCCCCCGCACTCCCCACCCCCGTTCCCCCTGGCACTTAATCACCATCTCACAGACTGACTTATTTATTAAGTGTCCTTTTTATTAATAGTCTCCTTGGCTTGGCTGGGGTCTGGTCCCTAAGACATTTGACATTTCATTCATTTTGACATTTCGTTATGAATGTTGGATCGTAAAGGAAATAAATTAGTGAATGCATTCAAATGACAGGGTCTATTGCAAAAAATGCTCAAAACAAGGTGAGGTGTACTCACAACGTTACAATTTCTTTTAGGTCCCTGGGAAAACACGTACCTCGGTCGTGTAAGGCTATGACTCTGCTTTCAGATATTTTACTGTAGTGACCAGTTTTAGAAACACTGTATACACCAGTAGGGATGGTTCTTGTACAAGCTGAGCCCAGAGTTAGAGCAGATGCAGGTTATGAGCAGAATCCAAGTAAGGAGAGTGAAACCCAGAACGACTTCCTAGAAGAAGCAGTGGGAACTGCCTTTAGAGTGGTTGATGTTTGGCACGCAGTGGGTCAGGTTTCGCAGTGGGCTCTTGCTAAGCAGGGACGGACTGGAGACTAGAGCCTGGGTGGGTCTGGAATTTTGCCGGCTGGGTATACCTCCTCGTGCACTCCGTCCAATAGGAAATGGGGACAAAACAAGTGGCTGTTTCCCAAGGCAGAGGAGCAGAGGGTGCAGCTTCCAGATGAGGCTTGAGGGGAGGGGACAGGTAGACCCTCTGGAGGAAGGACACGGTTGCTCCCCACTCCCTGTTTCCCGTGATTCTCCCAATCACACCTTTAATAAAAATCATCAGCCACCCTGTGGTGGGCCCCTGTGAAGCGCCCGGTCCTGTACTAAGTGCCGTACCCACAGCAATAACTCATGACCTTCTCACTGTGACAACCATCCTGTGTTCTTCGGTTCCTTTCCTTCCATTTTCCAGATGAGGGAAGGCAGGATCCAAGGGGCTCGTTTGCCCCTGTTGCACAGCGAGTGTAGGATGGAGTTCGGGTCAGAGCCGCAGCTGCCTGGCTCGGGAGCCCGCCCTGTTAAACCCCCTTGAGGACCACAGAGAGAGGGGACACGCTGGGGGACCGGTGGGACCCCTCTCACCCACCTCCCGCAAGCCCCTCTCCCCGGGGGGAATGCAGAGGTTCTCTGCGGGATGGATAACAAAAACCAAACCCCTTCGTGCTGCTGAAAAAGACAAACAGAAAAACCTTACACAAGAAACCAGAGAAAATCTTATTTGGGTTGACCAGATGAATGGAGTAGACAATGCCCTCTGAGAAGTCACCTTCGTTTTGGGTTCAGGGAACTGTTTCTCTTTCTATACGCAAACACAGAAAATGTGCATCATTTCCTCCTAACCCCACAGAAATTCACCACAGCCTGGGACTATAGGTCTGGACATGAGTGTCACTGGGGCAAGGGGTGGTGACCAGCTAGGGGTGGGGCACTGGACGTATGTGTTGGTTCAGTTCTTCCGAGCCCCAGCCTTCAACCTTGACCAGGGCTGATTTACCAGGAAATTATGACGCTTCGGTTTCCCTAGTTGGCTCCAGCCCCTTCCAAAGGCTAGGAGGCGCCCTTACAACGTCTTCATATGTGACATGATTTTTAAAATCTTGTGGTACTAAGATCAAGATTATTCTGACATCAAGAAGCAAATTGTAACAAGAAAAATCTCAGATCACACTAGCGTCTTAATTCATTAAAGGAAAGACATACATTTCAATAGAAATGATATATTTCCAATAGAAGTAATGAGTAGGTCTTGGGTTGTTACATAATCCAGTTAAAGGAAAGGAATGAATTATATGTTCACATGGAAAAAAGATTTCTTTTCTTTTGCTGATGCAACAAAAACTGCTATCATTGACAAATACATTACATAACCCCACAGTGGGAGCGATGATGAATGTTGGCAATTCAGAGAGCAGGTGAGATCAATCACTGCATTAAAAAAAAGAAAAAAAGGAAATGTCCTGACATTTTTCAGCGGATATGTGAAAGAACTTTAAAAAGAGGTTTTCCTAAATTTAGTGACCATTCTGAAAATGCACATGATATTACCAAGGATAAGTTGTGAGCCCGGAAGAAACTTTGCCCAAATATCAGTATTGCAAAAAGCACAACGCGATCACCCATGTGGAAAGAAAAGCCAAAGGTCTCTTTCTCTTCTCTCTATAGAAAAAAACATGATAAAACTATTGTCAGGTGTGAAAAATAAGCAGACAAAAAATACGGAAAAGAAAGTATAATAGGCATAACCTGGCAATTAATGAAATTAATAGTATTAGTCTTTTCATATTTTCTGATGTTTTAATGTTTAATAACCTGTCTCCTTTGACATTTATAATTTGTTGTGGTTTATTTTTCTTCTTTAAGTACCTGTACTGGTTTGTTGGGGCTGCCATAGCAGACAGGGGCTTCCACCATGGGAATAGATCGTCTCAAAGTTCGGGAAGTCCAAGATCAAGGTGTCGGTAGGGTTGGTTTCTTCTGAGGGCTGTGAGGGAGGGATCTGTTGGCTCGTAGATGGTGGTCTTGTTCCTGTGTCTTCACATAGTCAGTCTTCCCTGTGTGTGTGTGTGTGTGTGTGTGTGTGTGTGTGTGTGTGTTTGTGTGTGTCCTAACCTCTTCTTCTTCTAAGGACATCTGTCAGATGGGGTTAGGGCCCACCCTAATGACTTCCTTTCAACTTCATTACCTCTTTACAGACCCTCCCTCTAAGTACAGTCACATTCTGAGGTACTGGGGATAGGATTTCAACACTTGAATTTGAGGGGCAGGGGAGGCATGCACAATTACGCCTATAATCATACTCAGTCCTTTGTCCCTTGTTTTTGAAGAGGATGTCAGGTTTTTTTTTTCAAGTTTCCAGCACCAGGAAAGCTGGACCTATGGGTATCTCTTTGTTTCTGAAGTTCATAATCCCTTGCATACAGGAAGTCTTTCCAATTCAGTTATGTTTATTGAGGACCTACAATGTGTGGGCACCACTCACATTGGGGCTTCAGCGAGGACAGCCATGGGCCCAGCTTGCCCAGTCCCCAGGGGAGGTGAGTGCTGGGAGGGAAGCAAGCACCCAGTGTCTGGAGCCCAGAGCAGGAGTAGACGGCCCTCACAGGGGCGCCATCCAGGCAGTCCCCCAGGGCCCTGCCTGTAGAGGGGCTCTGTGCTCGGGGTTCATATTTCCCTGTCACCACTTTGAAGTTATTTATCTGTGTTTGCCTTGAGCATCCAGCCCTGCAGATTCTATCCCCAGTCCCAAGGAGGGAAATTGTAGCAGCTTCTGGTGATGGCCAGGTTAGTGCTGATGGCTGGCTAGAGTGTTCCCTTCAGAAAAAGTGGAAGATGAGCCCGCAAAGGGGGACCAGGGTCTGCAAGACACGTGGGAACACTGTGTGTGTACTCTGGAACTCTCTCCCTTCTCACGAGTGGGTGGAAATGAGTTTTATATGGGGGGGGGCAGTTTGAGGCCTGAGCTCTGGAGACGGAGGGTGCAGGGCGGAATGCCAGCACTCCTTCCCCTACTGCACCTGTGGGCAAGGTACTGACCCTCCTGGCACTCAGCGGCCTCATCTCTCACAGGGCAGAGAGTCCCAAGTTCAAGAGTCAGGACTTCATACCCACAATCCCTCTCCTTTTCTGGCATCACTTTCAAGTTAGAGCAGGCTGGGGGCTGGGACCACTGTGCCTGATGAAGGTTGTGGCTAAGGAAGGATCTGGGGAGGCTGGCAAGGGGGGCGTGGTGGCTATGCCAAGGCTGCGTATGCCCATGGCAGGTCTGGGAAATACAGCGACAATCATGGAGGCTGATCTCAGGGTCTGTGTGAGAGAGAGAAATGGCCAGAAAAGAGGCCGCACTGCACAGTCAGTGACCCCCGTGCCCAGCTAGGAAGCTTGGACTCTAGCAATCGGGAATCTCCTGGAAGTATTTGGGTGGGGCCTGATGAAAGTGACATTCCTGTCTGGGAATAATCTCCTTCAGCTCCTTTACAAGGAGGGAGGAAAGCCCGCATGGCTGCGGCTGCGGGGCTCCTGGAGGAAGGGGGTGAGACCTGCTGCTTCTAAACAGCTGCAGAGGACGTGCCATGCAAAGGGCTCCAGGGGGCCGCCAGGAGCCCCGTGCTCTGAAGACCACCGGAACTGCACTCTCTGTCTTCCTACCTCTTCAAGAATTGCAGCCTTGCTGCCCATGGGTGGAGCAGGGGAGTGTGGGTCACTGGCCTGGAACGGGGCCTGTGGGTTTCAGAGGCAAAGCAAGGCTCTGAGACGCACGCTGAGGAGGCCGACTCCATCGCGTGGACTGTCAGGCTGACATGAAGCAGGGTTCATGTCGAAAGTTCAGGAGGAAGCATGACAGGATAAGAGGGAGAGGAAGCCAGGTGGACAGTGCGATCGTCGCGGGACCGAGACCCAGCAGCTGGCCTTCCAGCTGCGGCAGACCAGAAAAGGCAGGAACCAGAGCCAGTCCTTCCACCAGGCCAAGGGGACCAAGGAATGCACAGGGGGTGCCGAGGGAGGGGTCATGACGGCATGAGGGACGAAGTGGCCTTTGCTGAGTCCCGCAGCTCCTTTCTCCAAACCTGGTTTCAACCCACCAGGAGGCCTCCCAGTGCTTTCCCTTCCACCTGATGTTGAGCATGTCCCTCCCGCAGAGAGGCTGTAATAGCACAGCCTGAGATGTGCATGGGACCCATCAAACAGCTACCGTGCTGCCACCCGGGCTTCTCCCACTCCAGGCAGGCCTGGGTCTGCTCAGATCCAGGGAAGCAGCTGGAGCAGGTGGTCCAGGGGGTCCAGAGCCCCAGAGGGTAGAGAGATGAAGCTCAGGGCCCTTCTTGATAGATGAGACTCTTGGACCCATGGTGACCTATCTGCTGAAGGCCATTCTTCTGCTTAGCCCCCACAGGATGCAGACTCCCCCATTTTCTGCAGGACTAGTCCAAGTTCCTTAGCATTGGACAGTTGGCTTCCACGGTGTGGCCCTTGCCATCCTCGCTCCCTGCATTCCAACAGCACAAACCTATTGGTGGGCCTGCGGCAAAAAAACCCGTATTTTTGCCCTAATGATAATCTGTCATGAAACTATTGAAACACTGATGGCGTTGCTGTCTGTGTCCCTGTCTCCAGGACAACGCGCTACAGCCTTGGGCGGGATCCTGACACAGAGTCGGTGCTGAGAGAAGAGGGCACGGATGTGACCCCGAGACTCTTGCCTCCTCTGCTGTCTTGTGGGGGGACAGGTGTGGTCGGGTTCACATCTGTCATTCCTGATGCACGCACGAGCTCTCGCCTGTCAGGGTTTATCCCACCTCTTGCTAAGCCGAAAGGACCAGGATGGAGCAATGTGGCACCTGGCAGAAGCGGCAGGACCTGAGCCCTGCTGGAGCCACCGTCAGCTAGAACACGAAAAAGACAGGAGGGAGACGCTGCAAAAGAAATTGGGAGAAATCAGGAATCCTCTGCTCTATGACCACCTTCCCACCCAAATGGTACTGGGCTTTCGGAACCTAAGGGTACTTTCAGGAGCACCTCAGAAAGCTTTCCAATTGGTCTGGACTAAAACATCAGAAGCACTGGAATTGGCTGAGCTAGAGCATGAGGGATCTGGGCAAGGAAGAGAAGTGAGGGTGGCAGTGGGCAGCAAGAGAGTGCATGCCTCTGTGCAGGTCCCCCAAGTGAGCGCCCGCTACCTTTCCTCTGGGCTCCAACACTCTGAGAGAGGGTCCAGTGAGGCCCCTGGGACTCTACCCCAGCCTACAGCCCTCCACTGGCCCCCACTGCCTGTTCCGGCTGTGGGCACCTTTACTCTCTCCAGAGAGGCAGCTCTTACATCATCTCCATTTAAAGAGACTGAATGAAATCAGGGAACTTGCCCAAGATCTGTGATTATGAGTAGCCAGGACAGGGGTCAAGTGTAGGTCCGCTGGACTTGGGTCCCCACATCAACCACAAACTTGAGGGGCAGTGTCTGGAGGGTCTGAGAGCCACCGATGGAAGATTCCTGGTGGAAAAATCCAGTCTCTGGGAAGTCCCTGGAAACAGTAGACACATTTGCTGGCAGGTCAGATGCTGGGCTGACATCTGCAAGGTCCTTGCGAAAGCACTTCTGTGGGCCGAGTAGAAGCATCTAGATGGCTCCTGTCCCTCACCCTGTAGCTTGGTCATGAAGGAGGCAGTGTGGAGGGTTTCTGGAGAGAAGATCCCATTCTCATCCTAGCTCTGCCCGGCCTATTAGCTGTGTGACCTTGGCTGGTTTGCCAGCTGGCTTAGTAGGTTGGGGTGGGAAGTAGTCCTGGTGGTCTTTCTGGAGCTTCTCAGAGGCCACCCTGCCTGCCTCTCCTTTGTGCAGTCTCAAATCTTTTACCCCAGCCGCTCGTTTTTAAGGTAGGCTGGTAAAGCACCCATGATACTTTGTAACTGAAGGAGAAATGTTTTATTTATTTATTTATTTATTTATTTATTTATTTATTTATTTAACAGAGAGAGAGAGAGAGAGATCACAAGTAGGCAGAGAGGCAGGCAGAGAGAGAGGGGGAAGCAGGATCCCTGCTGAGCAGAGAGCCCAATGCGGGGCTCGATCCCAGGATCCTGGGATCATGACCTGAGCCGAAGGCAGAGGCTTAACCCACTGAGCCACCCAGGCACCACAGGAGAAATGTTTTTGTACCCATTTTTCAGGAAGGAAAACCGAGGGCTGCAGAATAGAAACCACTCCACTATGGTCTCAAGAGAAGTCACCATGATAGGGCCACAGGCCTAGTTTTCTTGGGTGGGGCAAACTTCTCCACTGACCCTGTTGGGGAGCTGCTCCCAGGAGCCAGAGAGAGTGGCCCTGCCCACCACCTATTTCCCTCACCCCAGGGCTTTCAGCATCTGGAGGGGGACCAGAGGGCCCTCCCTGATGGCGGGAGGGAGTGACTGAGTCTTGTTTCTCTGGAATGGAACAGGTTTGACAGGCTAAAAAGTCCCTCAGAGGGAGGGAAGGCTGGAGAAGACCCTCTGGGGAAGAGCAAACTATGCGGAAGGGAGAAGAGGGGGTGGGTGCCTAAGGTCTCCAATAAACAGCTTTGCCCAGAGATGATTCATTCGTCGGGCCCTGTTTGCACTTCCCACTGCCGAAGCCTGACTTTTGGTAGCAGATCCTGTGCCTCAGTGAGGGTCATTAATGGTTCAGAGTACATGCAGTGCGTTTGGCCTCCCTTAGGCGTACCGCCGCGTCGGCCTTGAACTCCACAGCATTCCAATCACGAGGATACCCAGCGGGTAACAGCACCGCCCCTCGCCCCAACCTGCTCGCTGCTCATCCCTATCCTTTGTCTGTTTCCGATTTCTTCTTAGCAGTGACCACTGCCTGCCTGAGGCTTCTTCCTTTATCTGTTGGCCGTGTAGCACACTCCAGACGGGAAGTCCCACTAGGGCATGGGCATCATCGCCTTCTTTGTCCTTATACCAGTCAATGCCTAGGAGGAGAGCCGGCACATAGCTGGGTCTCTATGGAAGTCTATTGAACGAGGGTGTGCTTGCTCCAATGGTTGAATGACCGCTCCACCGGTACATGGAAGGCTTTGTTGAAGAGGGGTAAACACAGCCCTGTTTCACGGCCTCGTTGTTGTTTCCCTTAACTTAGGTTTAAAAGTTGTTTCCTTCTGGGGCACCTGGATGGCTCAGTGGGTTAAAGCCTCTGCCTTTGGCTCAGGTCAAAGGGATTGAGCCCCTCATTGGGGCTCTCTGCTCAGCAGGGAGCAGGCTTCCCCCCCCACCCCTCTGCCTGCCTCTCTGCCAACTTGTGATCTCTGTCAAATAAATAAATAAATAAATAAATAAATAAATAAATAAAATCTTATAAAAAATTTTAAAAAAAGTTTCCTTCCAACTCATGTTCTTGTCCCCACATTCCCACCAATGGAATAACAGAGGCTCAAAGCCTAAGACCGAGAAGGACATTAGGATTGTAAACTATTGGATGTTACAGATTTTGGAACTTTTTGCCTCCAAAACATATTCCTCTAACTCTTCATCGACATCTAAAAATAACTGAAGAGTGGTACAATCTTCCACTCCACATTAATCTGTTCTCCTTTAGGTTGAACCCAAATCCTTCCTGTTGTTTCGTAAGGGGCCTCATTCATTCGTTTGTGCTATAAATACCGATTGAAGGCCTCCTGAGAGCGGGGTGCCCAGCATTCAGGATACGGTTCTAAAACCCGTTCTGCTTACAGAGATTACAGCCAAATGGGGCAACATATCCAGCAAAGGATCACACAAACACCCAGAGGAGTGACTTCGGTCGTGTTCTGTGGCAGGAGATGAAATTCCGGGTGCTGTGGGAACACGCAGTGGAGGGGAAGACTGGGTGATGAACACAGGAGGAGGTTTCCGGAGAGGTTCCTCCCAGGGAAACGGAAATTACAAGCTGAGATCTGAAGACCGAGCAGGAGTGAGTCTGACCAGGGGAGTGGAGGACAGAGGAAGAACATTCCAGGCAGAGGGGCATGGCGTGTCTGCGCCTCCCGGGTGGAGGGTGTTGGCTCCTTCCAGGATTTTTCTAGTAGAGGAATCTTTCATTTTCCTGATTGACCAAGAGGCTTTCAAGGAGACACGTTAACCTTGGTAAGGGTCCTAGGCCCAAAATAGAACACAGTAAGTCCTTCCTTGTCAGAATCTTTAGATTTTAGCTCCTCATTTGACTTTTCCCTTTACAAAGGGACCTGAATTGTCCTTGATAGCAGTATCCTCAAGCCAGCTGCTGAGGCCCTGCTTCTCCTCGGTCATCTCCAAGCTGTCTGTCCGGCTTCCAAAGTGATACAGAAGGAGGGCGGAAGAGACAGGCAGTGGAGGCCAGGCCACAGCCCCCCACAGGGGTCCAGACATCATACCCCGATTTACAGATGAGCTCCGACCCGCCCACTGAGCTCTGAGGACACCCATTTGCAAATGGCTTATCTACCCTGGGTTATTCCTAAATAAGTAAGAACTGCTCTTTCATAACCCCGAGCATAAAGCTCTCTTAATAACTAACTGTCTGTTGGGTCTGTGTACCTGGAGGTCCCACGGCCTCCTTAAACTAATCATCTATCATTCCTGCCTTCAAACCCACTCGTCTCACTGCCCTCTTACATTTGGTTTGGACCCAGCATGCCTCGAGAACATTGTGGTCATCTTCCTTGACACCTTCCTCTCTCGCTTTCTGCATCCAGTGGTGACCAAGTTTTCCTGACACCTTTTCCCAAATGCTTCTCCAACCCGATGGGTCTCCCCACCCCCGCTGCCTTCTCCTTAACCTGTGCCCCCTCTGGTGTTTTATGTACTGGTGTTCTTCCAGCTATCAGCCTAGCTCCAGTCCCTCTGTTGGTTACACTGTCCCCCAAATCATCTTCTTTAAAAAAAAAAAAAAGGCTGAAAAAACCCCATTGACTCCTCATTGCTTAGTAGACCGGTAATTCTCAAAGGGTGCAGCACCATCACCTGGGAACTTGCTAGAAATGCGAATTCTCAGGCTTCACCCCAGACCTAAGGAATCAGGAACTCAGGACCGGGCCTGGCAATCAGTTTTAACAAGACTTCTCGGTGATTATTCTGATGCTAAGGTTGGGAGTAGCCAAATAATCACATACAAACATCATAGACTTTCACACATGGCTTTGCATTAGTTGGTCCCTGCTACTCTCTCCAACTTCCTATAATCATGAAATTCCTGTTACCCTGAACCTTTTACTTTCCTCTATGTATGTCAGACCCTTTCACCCTTACACATTTTTGAAGGCTATTCTTCTGTCTGGGATACCCTTCTTCTCATTCTTCCCTGTCACAACTCACTTCCTCCATGAAGCCTTCCTTGACTGTCCCAAGGAAGGTTCCTTATTTTCTAGGTTCCTGTAGCCCGTTTATTGATAATTTAGTTATAGCTATTATATCTGTGGATGTGGCTTCAATATGGGAAATGGATTTCTAGCAGATAATTAGTCATTTTACAACAGAACCAGCTCTCTGGGAAGAGGTGCTTAGAGAGAAGGTGTGGAGATTATGAAGGCCCCTGTAAGCTGCTATCCCCTACGGTCCCAGCCTTTCTTCAGTCTCCTGGGAGAGATGACCTTTCTCATGCTGAATGCATATGCTTGGACAAGGTGCACAACATGTTACAGGCATTCCGTAAATTAAAAAGAAAAGGATTGAATGAATAAAAGATTTTTGCTTTGTAAGGGAGGATGAAAGTTTCTATCCAAATTTGAAATTCCTGTCTTCTACCTCCTTGCAAAGGCCCCAGAGAAATAATACAGCAATGCTGGTCTGTACATTTCAGGGGCAAGCCACAGGCCCCCTCCCCTGGTACTGTGGTTGCCCCGCTGCTGGGCTGGGGGAGGGAAGGCACAGCCACTGCACAGTCTGGCAGCTCCCTCGTGTGGAACGATCACTGGGCATTTCTGCTGCACTGACCCTTCAATCTCCCCTGTGTGCTGAGAGCCCGCCACTCTCCTCACTCCCCTTACCCCCATCGCGATCCAGGCAGCCGTTCCCCTGAAGCACTCGGCATCTTCTCCATCACTGTGTCACTCACCCAGCTAAGAGCATCATGCCTCCAAACCACACAGACCTCTGGGGCTCCGATCTGGGCCCTTTCCTTTATCAGCTGCTCAGCCTTGGGCATGGGATGACTTTTTTTTTTTTTTTTAAACCAGTGTTCCCAACTGCAGGAAGAAGTGAAAACCGGGTGCACACAGGGCTTTACATAGAGGGATCAGCCAGGAAATGATCACCATTACTATTATTTACTCTTTGGTCCAGACTTACTTTCTACCCCTTAAGCCCAGCACCAGCTTCCAGTGCTTTCCTACCAAATCAGAAAACTCATGAATCCAGCTCCTTCTGTTTTGGCTGGTGGAGTCTCCCCCATGTCTTTTCTGTCTGTAAATCCTCAACCCTGATCAGCCTGTTTTCTCATCCCAAGAATGTTCATTTTCCATATGCTCGCCAGCTGGCTACCAGCTCCGTCTCCTAAAGGTTAAACTTGTGTTCCGGAGCATTCTTTTTGAGCATTACCTTTTCTTAAAAAAATGCAATAAATCAGTGGTTAGGAAATCAAAGAAGCTACACACACACACACACACACACACGTGCACACACACACATGCCCACCCACCTCCAAACATCTCCACGTGAAAAACCATCTAATTCTGAAGAGTGTTTCACAATTTTCCAATGAACTTTTATGTTCTCTTGCCGGCAAGGCTTCCGTAATTGACAGGCAATGCCATTGACTGAGCTCTGTAAACTCAGCCAGACTCGTCAGTGGTAGGCAGCTTCTAGAAACAGCTTCTAATATTTCTGGGCCATGGCGTTCCACCTCCTTGCTCCTCCACACGCCTGGCTCCTGCTACAAGGAAATCTGTGCTTGTTTCCTTGGCCTTCCGTATGCTGTAACCAAAGACAGGCCAGCCGTGAAGGAAGCAAACCCGCTGCCTATCAGGGGCCTTCTGACCTGCCCTGTGGTTATGCTCTGCCCAGCTGGGCCAGCCTGCATCGGGAACCAAACAAGGACCCAGGGGCTCCAGTCAACACAGAGGGGCTTGTGTTGCAGCCTGTGGTGAACATGTGGGCCTTTTGAGGCATCCACTTGCCCAGTGTAACTTGAGAAGGCGTGTGTAAGGACTGCGGCTCTCCTTAGATGCAGGGTTAGGCTGAAGAAGGTTTCAGGTGAGAGAATCAGCCTTCATGGCGGTGGCTCTTCCTCGGTCTACGGAAGCAAGCAGTTCAAGGCCCTTGGGCTAGGGGTGAGGACGGTGGTGGAGCGGGTAGGTGGAGGTAGGGGTGGGGTTGGAGTGGGAGGAGGGGCTGCTATAGGCTGTTGGCTATTCTCCCCGCTTCAGAGTGTCCTCAGTGGACAGTGAGCAGAGCTAGAGCTCTGGGAGGAAAAGCCATGCCTAACTGAGGACCTGACATTGGCTTTGCACACCCAAAGCCGTCTGAGCTTGAGGTCTGGGGGATGCGTCTTCCTGGTGAAGCCAAACGAATCTCTAGGTATCCATAAACTGACTACACAGATTTCATTTCTGAACAGACGTTTAAAGGTGGTAAAATGAAAGCAGACGGTTTCTCCAAGCCTCAGTGGAGGGTTTTTAAGTGGACTGACTAAAGCAAAAAGCATACATGGACACCCATACAGGAAAGGGAACAGCAAAGAAAGCCTCAAAAATGCCAACCCAAGGAACCCAAAGAACCACATGAACCAAAGATCAACCTGGAGAAAGCCTTGAGGGACATAACCGAGACGGAGAGGTAGCAAGAACAAGGCTGTGTCACGCATTTGCAAGAAGGAACAAAAGACACACGCACACACGTCAGAAAATCACAGTTTGCTAGTAGTTCTGCCACGGAGGCTTAGACATACCTTTCCTGGTATGTCAACCGAGGAGTCAAGGCCTGTTGATGAGATGGGGCCGGGGGACGGGGCAAATGCTCCCCTGGGGGCTGCATCCCGTGGGGCTGGTGATGGATAGACTTCAGTCAGGAATAATCCACCTGGAAGTTTGGAAGTTTCTACCAGAATTCCAGAACGGGGACCCGTGCAAATCCCCCGATAGCTACTCATCACCACCATCATCGGCAACACTCTACAGCACTTACGAGCCAAGCACTGGATGACTTCATGACATTGCCAAACCCTCTGATGGCGTGGCACGGCCCTCGCTTTACAGACTAGGAGAGAAGGCTCAGAGAGGCTAAGGCATGTGCGTAAGTCCACACAGCTTGTAGATGGAGGCAGCTGGGAGACTTAAGGGAGGGCAGAGAGAATCCCCGCCAACGGCCCATGGGGCTTCTCTCGGCAGCCGTCATTAAGGACGTGAGGACCGCCGAGTCTGGCCACCCGCCCTCTGCGCAGCAGAAACTCAAGGTGCGGGGAAGCCCCCATCAGGACCGGTGAGCCACCTGAGGACACGGGGCTGCTGTTGGCAAGAATCGGGGCCGCAGCCTGTTTGCTCCTGTCGGTGAAGGTCTTCACGCCGCAGCACACCTGCCTGTGTCTTGAAGCTCCAGCAGGAAACCAGGCAGAACAGAAAGATGAGGGCGAATGTGGCGTTCTCCCGGAGCCAGACTCCGGCCTCCAAGTCTCCTCTAGGGCGGAGAAGAGCTTAATCATGGAGCTAAAGCAATGGCAAGTGCGCACACTAGACAGAAGGGGGCTCCTGTGAATCTTGAGGAAGGCTCTGCCCCGGACCCGTAAGTCCGACATGTTGACTTTGGCAACACCTGAATGCCCTATTCTGCTAATAAAGTTACTGACATGGAACTGGGTAATGCATTGCTGTTCTGCCACCCAGCACGGGGTGGGGAGGGGAGGGCAGAGCCGTCCCAGTGGCCCGACGGCTGGAATTCCTTTCTGGAAGGTCTTCATCTTATCCCCAGGCTCACTTTGTTGCCCTGTTATTTAGGGATGGTGCCTTCCCAGGCCAGACCCTCTAGACAACCCCTACACCAGAAGAGGAACATTAATTCTAGTCCGAGAAGAGGGCTTGGGCTTGACCATCAGGCAGCCGTCCGTCTATCAGGGGGTACATTGTGTTCTCGCTCTTGAAGCAGGAGCCACAAAAGGTTTCTGTGCAGGCGACTACACTTTCCATGTCCCTAGGACTGTAATGTTCGTTCTGCAATGCCAAGTGTCGCACAGAAGGGGGGATGAGGGGGCCAAGTGAAGAAGAAATGACACTGTGTCCTTTTCCAAGCACGGATGTAACTCTTCGCTCTGCCTCCTGCTTGCTCAATGAGCGCGGGTGAGGGAAGTCCTCAGCCACGTCTCCTCACCTGTAAACTGGAGTGATAATGCCTACCTCCGCGGGCTTGTGACAAGGACGGGGGGCCATGTTTGCAGGTGCCCCGCAGAAGTGGGTGCGAGGCAAATTCCTCCTGTCCTGTCTTCGGAGTTGAGGCATCCGGAACCGAGCGCTGCATTATGGTGCTCCTAACCCAAGCCACGGCGATCGGCGGAGGCTGTTTCAAGAGGTTCATGCCACATAAAGAACACACATTTTCTTAGGCACATGTTAGATCTCGGGGGCACGGGCTGCTCTAGACAGAGAACCACTCGGACCTTGAAGGCAGGGCAATTCAGGGAAGACCCAGGACAGGGATCCCAGGCAGAACATGGGGTACATGTGCCTCCGACAAGATGGGAGATGAGAGCTACAGGCTCTAGGACCAGGGGGAGGGTTTGCTTCCCAGTGGGGTAGGGCTTGTAGGAGCCACTGTGTCCTCCTCAGGCCTGCTTCTGCGGGCAGTGTGGGCCTCACCACAGGGATCCCTCTGGGACTCGGGATCACCTTCCTTCCATTTGAACTTCTTCCTCTCAGAATGATGAACCCACCAAAAATGATACAGAGGAAAACGATAGCTAAGAAAGAAGAGGAAGGGAAGGGAGAAGGATCGATCTTGAACGTCTCCCCTATGCTAGGATGTCCACAGTGACAATTTAGCTGAGACCTCACGACAGCCCTTTGAGTAAGCAGAATCCGCACATGACTTTCCAGTCCTAGGAACCCCAGGCTCAGAGAGCCTTCAAAGCCTCGCCCCCAGTCACAAGGAAGGGAGGACCTGGGATTTGAACCCAGGCCCGACTCGGAAGTACGAGCATTTTCCAATTCCTCATGCAGCTCTGGGAGGGGTCCCCAGAGAAGGGAGGAGGCCATGTGCCCAGAGGATCTCAAATGAGGAAGTTCTCTTCTGTCTGTAGATTATTCATGATCCGTTTCAGCTGGCTTCTGGGTAACCATACAATTATTCTGTTACAAATAGTTAAAACATTTTTTCCTATATGCCTAAACGGATCAAAACCACTTACAGAAAGCAAAACAAAAACCATAGCCCCCCCGCCCAATCCAACCCTTAACCCCCAAACCCCCAAAAAACAAATGTGCTGAAAGGAGACTTCCAAAACTAAAATTGCCAAGTTTGTTGTTACTGTTTCGGGACCGTAACCTTGGAGCAAATCAGAGTTCTAACGGGCAAAAGCGACAGCTGAGGGAGGAGAGCAAGTCCCCGATAGTGAACTTGTTGGCCAGAATGAATCGTGGCGCTCGAAGCTACTCTGTGTCATTCCAGGGGACATGCCAACAGGGCATTTAGTGAACTGATCAAACATGAAGTAGACCAGAAAGGGGGTGGGCATCACTGTGTCTACACACAACTCTGACAGCATCTGATTTTAACAAGTTTACTAAAACGACAGTTATGGCCTTGACAAATACTGAATGCAGAATACTGGTGTACGTAGATTTTACAGAGCGGCTCCTGGGAGCCAGGTCACAAAATAAGGTTTAACAGATGGGAGAGGCCTGAGGGAAGGCAAGCACACGGATTTTATTGAGAAAAAAGCTTATATACTGTAGGGTTGCTGAAGTTTAATAAATAAAGGTCAACTTATAATATATAAAAACAATATAAACATTTATATGCTACATGCATATCATATAATTTAAAGTAATAATTTATATATGGGGAGAGATGCCAATTTATGTTCTTCCGATTTTTCTCGACAAGGCACACACACAGGAGGTGTCTATCCGTATCCATCGCCAGCCCACAAGTTTATTGTTTTCTGACGTCAGTGCTCGGACATAGGTCTGGGACGTTTTGCACTGAGAATTCCAGTGTTTATCGTCAATGCCCCTGCAACCGTTTTTGACGGGCCTGGCTTCTTTACATCGTGTCTCATAAAAATATTGTTTGACGGGGGAGTTGCCGGTTTTGATCTCCCCCAGCACTGTCACCTGGTGTCCCCGAATGTCGATGGCCGATGACTTGTCGGTTACCCACAGACTCTCGCTGTCGCATACGGAGTACTCCCCTCGGTGACTCTTGTGCTCCGCGTACCTCTTCCTCCGTGACGTTCTGTTCGCGGCCACCGGGTTGCCCACGTAATCCTCCATGAGATACAAGGGAGGGGGCTGCAGGGGGGTGCTGTCACTCAGCAGGACCCGGGGTGAGCTGTAGCGCCTCTGCTGCCGCAGCAGTTCCGTGTCCGTTGCGATCACGGGCTGGAATTCCGACTTGGCGGGCTCTTGCTGCTCTGGCTTGCGGGGGGCCTCTGCTTTGGGCAGGGTGCTCTGGTAGTTCTCCTTAACGTCCACCATCTGCTTGGAGAGCTTGTTCTTCAGAATATCTGCCTGGATCAGCT
The DNA here is from genome assembly GCA_004024625.1 of Mellivora capensis. NCBI lineage: Eukaryota > Metazoa > Chordata > Mammalia > Carnivora > Mustelidae > Mellivora > Mellivora capensis. The sequence goes on along the minus strand of PISX010002617.1, from coordinate 68,775 downwards.
TAATTATCAGGGAATTTAGCGAGTCATCGGGCAAACTCCTTTGATCCATGTTGTTACCTTGGATGCCACGGAGATATGCGAGAAATATCACATAAAACAAGATGGACATCACCTTGTTCACCTGTAAGATCTGAAAAGGAAACACAGGGATTAATGGGAGCCCGTGGCAGCTCAGTCCATGTCATTGTGGGTTGAGTAACCCTGCGAGAGTGACCAGGCTCCTCTCTGATGTCGGGAGACCAGGGTTGTCAATTTCTCTCCTTGGGAAATACTGCCTTTGAATATCTAATGGTACCTTTTCCCCCTAGAATTTCACCTGCCTCTCCCCCAGTAATCTTTCCTCTAGCGTGGCAGCCGTGTGCTAGGGAAAGAGGGGTGCGTGTGCGCACATGTCATTGTGTGTCTCATGCTCCTGAGCTGACAGAAGGCAAGATCATTTTTTTTTTAAACTAAATAAAACAAAAACATGAGTGGCGAGGTCTTCGGTATGGAAGAGTTAGGGTCTTCCCCAGGACCTGGGTCCCCAAGAGTCTCCAAAGCAGAAGGAGGAGCAGACTCACACTTAGAACTTCCGTCTCCGCCCTCTTTCCTAGACAGAGCCCCCCCCCCCCACGGCATCTGCATTTGAGGTCTGCGCTTATCTGCAGACTTCTGTTGTGTGCAGATGTCATCCGGCTGCTTCTTTAAATATCACCTGAGCTCAAGAAGACCACAGTCCACTCCAACTTGGCAAATTGTGAAGCTGTACCTGAAAACTATGAAGGCATATTTGCATTCTTTTAGCAACAGGAACAGACTTGCAAATGGTCTTAAAGAACATAGCTCTACTGCCCTCCCCCACACCTGATGCAGCTTCTGGGTCTCTGGAAGGAATACCCTGAGGCTGGGGATGGGTCACTTGCCTGTGCACTGGAACATCTGCATGGGCTCATCTCTGGCCAGGCCACGTCTGGGGGAGCTGGTCCCCTGCCCTGGGCATGAACGTGGGGGCTGCCCTAAACTCTGGGAGAGGGCCCGGCTGAGCTCGCTGAAGGACATGCCTCATCAGAGCGCCCAACCGCTTCCCAGAGACCCCTCCCCAGCAGAGCACTACCTGCAGGACGTGGAGCCATAGCAACAACCAGCTCAGGTTAATGGGCTGGACTTGCCCGGAACAGGAAGATTCCTTGTGGATTCATTTTTTTCCCCCCTTTGTACACAATGTTTCCTTTGGGGGTTACATTTTCATTTTGCTATCTCCTTGTTTAAATGGAACTTGAACTGGTACGCACTCTCCTTCTGCTGCCAGAGCAGAACCTTGGCACCGGGTTTCCGTTGGGTCCTTATGGGATTATAGGACTGATCTCCAGATACCTTTCTGGCTGGTTTCTCCCTCACTAGAGCAAAGCCCAGCTTTTCCAAAGGTTGGCGCTGAAAGGAGACTCTTCAGGCTGGGAAGGCTGGCAGCAGGAGCGATCTCCATCTGTTCTCGGATCCACACCACCCCCATGAGGTAGCCAAACCTTAGTTACCATTGCTATCACTTCACTGGCCCCCAGGGCCTCACGGTTTCCTCTTTAAGGCCCTAAGCATGGAAAATAAAAGCCCTTCCCTCGGTTCACCTTTGGTATTTGCAGAGAGACTAGTAAATCCAGGGGGAATGTAGAAGGGAAATAAACAAGAGAGACACAGGAATCAGAGAAGCAACCCTGCTTACCAGGTACCCATGTCTGAGCTTGCCCATGCTAACTTGCTCCCGGGACTTCCAGATGCAGCCTCTTTCCCCATCTTGTCTGAAGTACTGCTCTCTTGTCCCCAAAGGCCAGCAACGCCCCAAGCACTTTGCTCCAACTTCCTCCTCCTGGCTCGTGGCCCACCTCTTTGATAAGGGGATCATCTTCCTTCCATGGGAACCACTCTTTCCGACAACAGACTCCTTCAAGGTCAAAGCCGAGAGAAGGATTCTAGATTCACTGCCCACCCCTAGAGACTGCTCTAAGAATCCCATTATCCTAAGAAAGTGGTTCCCACAGGATAACTACTCTCCCTCCCACTCTGCAAATAATTGACATTTCCTTCAATGTTGCAGGCCCAACAAAACGAACCTTGAACACAAAATGTACAGCATGCATGCAACTAGAATTGCATGCCCTTTCTCCCCTCTCCAAACGGAATACAGCTGCAATAAAGCAATTTGGGACTAAGAGTCTATCAGAAAACAATTTATTAAATCCTCCCAAAGCCCAGCCACTGTAAGCTAAGAATACACAGGGTACCTGCTCATAGGGAAAGAGATCAAAGACGGTCAGTGAGGGGAGATCCCAGAGAGAATGAGAGTCGATGTACTGACTAGCCAGTCATGACAAGGGGGCATGGACAGGAAGATAGATAGATGGAGCCGGTGGACTGGGGATGCAAAGGGGAGAGTCTTTATGGCTGGGGCCTGAACTCGGAACCAAAGGGTTTCAGGGGTAGAAGAGCCATATAAAGAAAGCACTGAATCCAGCTCCTTCATTGCATAGACGATGAAAACCTAAGTGCCGTTGAAGAAGGAAGAGAAACTCACAGGGTAGAGGGGTCCTCTGCCCTCCTGGCCTAGTGGCCCTTTCTGTCAGGTTATGGCTGGGTGTGCACACCCGGGCCCCAGCCCATTGACTCTTCCAAAGCTGCCTAAACAAGCTTTAGGAGCCGTGTGCACGTGCTGCTCCCTTCTGCTGCTCCCACTCTCTCCTCAGCTCTCCTGCTGAAATTACACTAATTTGGCAGTGCCGGGTTAGAAAGTGAACTTTTCTACGAAGACCCCTAAAAAGCAACAAGCCCCCCCAAAGCGGCAACCACCACTTCCTTTGCATTCCTGCGGCGTATTTCCGATCGGCTGTGGTGGCAGGTATGACCAGCCTCAGGCCTCTCCCTGCTTTACTCACTGGATTCCCTCTCTCCAAGGCCAGGGGACGCTTCCTGCCTGTGCCTCCCTCCTACGTCCACGCCACGGTGAACACACGGTGGAGGTGGAGGTCTGGGTGTAAAGAGGTAGGGACGGTAGGGAGGGGGGCTGAAGGCAGAAGAGCGACCTGATTTGGAGGGCCTCGTGAGGAGATAATTTAGAGGCAGGGTGGTGGCAAGAGGGGTTACTGCCTTTGAGCCAACTCTTCAAGCCCCCCATGCACATGCTCCATTGTCCCACCAGACCTCACTTACAAAACACAGATTTGAAGATAAAATTCTTAAGAAATTCCAAATGATAACCACAGGGCATTAAACCCTGAGTGTGGGGTCCCCTTCTGGGGTGCAGGGCCTTGGACGATGGGCACTGGTGGCACACCCATGAAGCCAGCCCTGGCTGCAGGAGTTAGAATGTTCCATTTTGGTGAAGTTGTATGAAGGTAAGAGTAGAAATCCATTTTGGGTTGGGAGGGATGGGCAAAGCCCAATGAGCGTTTCATGGGAGGGGACATATTCAGAGTTGTGGGCAGAAGTCGTAACTTCAGCAGCAGTCTGGGGGGCGGGGAGAGGCCACTGGGGATGTGCAAAGTGAAAAAGTTCTCATGATGACCTGCTTTCCTCCTCTGGGCAGTGGCAACCAGGAACTGTGGGAACCAAGGGCATCAGGGTGCATCAGTCAGTTAAGCGTCTGCCTTCAGCTCAGGTCATGATCTCAGTCAGGGTCCTGGGATCGAGCCCGGCATCAGGCTCCCTGTTCAGCAGAGAGCCTGCTTCTCCTTCTGCCCTTCACCCCACTTATGCTTTCTTTCTCTCTCTCTCTCTCTCTCAAATAAATAAATAAAAAATATTTTTAAAAGATGGAAATGTGGGAACTAAATGGGGCAGTGGGAGAAGTCACGATCGTCAGGCAGGAACATCGTATCATGGAAATGGCCCTAAATTGCCAGAGTATGCTGATCCTAAAAAGCAGAACGACTTGTAGTTGATTTTATTACTGTTTTTAGTTTCTGCCTGGACAACACTCAATGCTGTCCCTGTGTGGACGGCTCCTTCTACCCCACCTTACTGTGCCCTGCCTCTGGGAGCCCAAAGCATTGTGTGGATTAGAACCCAGGTCTCCTGACTCTTTTAGAAAACTCAGCTCCTCTCGGGTCCCAAGCACAGAAACTCAACACAAAGAAATCAGGCCACCACCGTGAGCGGTGGTGAGACACACATGAAAAATTAATAATGTAAGAAAATTTCCAAATGCCTCTTCGCCTTGGTTCTACTTATTTCTGGAGCTCTGCTGTTTCTTACCATCGAATCCAAAACCTTACCATGATACTTGAGAATAAGTTAGGGGAATAAATCAAGTGCAGACTGGTAAGGGTTTCTAACCCACTTGTAAGGCTGCATTAAAACCAAGCAGGGGTACCTATGGCTGTCCCCTTGATGATCTGCTTGTAGCTTTTTCACAGTGAGCAAGTCCAGGAATGTTGTTATTAGACCTCTCCAAAACACAGATGTTTGAAGCTGGAAAGGACCCCGTGTAAACCCCTCATTTTTATAAGTAAGAAAACTGAGGCCCAGGGTGGCAAGGGAGGGAGTCGTCTGAGGTTAGTCTCCTCAGTAATGGCAGAGAATGACAGAGGACACCTGGTTCTAAAGCTCAGTAAATAAATGTGGCTTGTACAAAAGCCATGAAATCTATGTGAGAGCTCCCAGCACAGCGTCTGGCATAGAGCGGTACCCTGGCAATGTTCACTGAATGTGAATTTGAGTTCTCTGTGGCTGCAGGGTCACTGTACACCTGTCCTCCACACTCACGTACCAGGTACCAAGCAGCGGGAGTCAGGAATTCCTTTTCTGCATACAGCCCACAGCAATCTGCACCGACACAGAGCATTCTCCCAAAAGCCACTGCTAGCAAGTGCTTGGATCTCAGACCAGCCACACGAGTTGTGGGAGAAGAGAAGATTATTGCATATTGGAAGCACAGAGAAGAGGAAAATTGCAAAAGCAAACAAGCATGGGAAACTGTGAAATGGTGTTTCTGAAAAAGGCTGGGGGCAAGAACCTAGATCTACTCTCTGGGTCCTTCTGGCCTCCAGAGCCTGCAGCTTCCACCCCATCTCCTGGGATGGGCTTTCCCCAGAAGACTAGTTCCCTTGAGTGGGGAGTGAAGAAAGCAAGGCAGTTCTGGCTTGACCGCTATGACCCAGGCAAGGCACGTCGGTGAATTTTTCAATTTAGAAGGACCTCTATGCTCCTTCTCTTTTGGTCGCTGTTAATACAGACCCCATCCAAGCATCCTGTTGTGTTATCACTGGCCTTACATCTTCTCTTGGCTGAGGGGCCAAGCATTCTTCATCCACACGTGCCCTCTGCTTAGCACGGAGCTGGTCCATTGCAGAGTCTCAAGGTCTACTTGGTGAATGAGCGCCTACCACAATCGAGACCTGCCCAAGACACTGCTCACTGGCCTGAGATCCCGTACGGATTCTGCCAAGCCTGGTCTGGAAGCCACTCAACCCTGCTTTCTTTTTCCCAAAGAAAATACAAGGCCTGGCTCTGAAGTAGGCCATGGTCCCGAGGCTCTTCTTGGCTATAATTGGAAAAAGACCTGTTAAAGACCTCAGTAAAACCCCCTTCCTACACTCTCCCCAGTGCCCATTTCCCCTGCTCGTTGTTTTCCAAGATCCTGACCAACTAGCAGATGCTATTTTCCTCACTTAGAAATGCTTTCCCACATATGGTGTTTTCTCAGTCCCTGGAGCAACATTCCTACAAGGTTTCACCATCCCTCAAAATACTCAAAAGAGAGCAATTTCTGATTTCTCCTTTCTGGCTCAGTTTACAACACACACACACACACACACACACACAGAAGGTTTTTGGGCAAAGCGGCTGAAATGGAAAAGCAAGCTGGGTGGGGAGTGAGGTGGGACAGGACCCGGCCCACAGCCACCCTTGTCTGTCCTGTCACACACGAACACCTGGGGTGCTCTCCTTTGAGTTCTAATTTACCTCTCCACAACTAGCTTCCCAGCACATGTGTCTCCTCCTGACTGTGGATCTGGAGCCCTTGCTTGCTCCATTTGTGGAGTGAAGGTTTAGCCTGGTTGGAGTGGGAACATCAGCCAGGGACCAACATACATTAAGTCTCTAATCTCAGTAGGTACTAACATTTCCCATTTCAGATGGGGAGACTGAGGCAGGAGATGGTTACTAACCAGATAACAAGCAGCAGAGTCGGGATTTGATCACAGTTTGGCTTGGGAATTGATGCCCTTATGGACTATGCTATGAGGTCTGTCTGTCCCTGCTCTGGAACATTCCGAAGAGTTTATTTCCAGAGAAAGTTCAAGTTCTGAGGCTGGAACCAAGGAGTTCGAGCACCTCCCCTAGGAATCCCCGGCTCTGGGCAGAGCTTCCAGGGTTTGAGGCCACCACTCCTGTTTCTTCCTGCCCGTATTCCCTGTGAGAGTGTTCGCCATGGAAGTAAACAAACTCCTGTCCCCCTTTGGCCCCGTCCCTCTGCGGGCCACCCACCCTTGTAGAGGCCATGTGTTGTAGTGGACGGAGCACCAGATGCCCCATCTCAAGACCTGGCGTTGGCGCTGGTGCCAGCGCTGGAAATCAGGGTGACTTACAAATAAGGCACAGGGGCTGAGCTCTAACTGTCCTCAGGGAGGAGGCACGAGATCAAAGGGAAGCACTTTTTAATGTGCCAAGTTTTTAATATGCAAATACAAGAGATTTCATTATTTCTGGTGCGGCCACATCCTCTGGAGGCAAATGCATTTGTCTGGCTGGGTTAACAAGGACACTGTCCAGCTGTATCCAGAGGGCCTAATTCTTTGGAGAATTCCTACAGCTATGACATGGCCACTGACTAATGTCAAGGGCTCAAAAGACTACATCCTGCCAGATAACCCTAATATCTTATTCAGGGACGGAAAAGGGGGAGAGGTGGGAAAGCGATAGATTTAAAGTAGAATGACAAAAAGGAAAGGAATGTGGTGGAAATATTAAACTCAGGCCGTATAGAAGACTGGCTAAGCGTGTTCCCCATATCTTCACTGCAAAATTAATTCAAATTGGCTTTGTTCTGAACCCAGGTCCTGAGGCCTGAAAATTAGTCAGTGGGGCCATATGAAGATGTCCTGACCCATGACAAGGCTGGTCGCTGAGAGAGAGAGATCCTGGCGGAGCTTCCGCTGGGGATTGGTCTGGTTTTGGTTAATCTCTTTATTAATGATCCGGAAGCAGGAGAGAGGAACAAGTGGCAGATTAATCAAAATGCGCAGATGACGCTCAAAGGGAAGGTGCCACAAACACCGGCGAGGACAGACCAATTATTCCCCAGCACCCGTGGGGTTTGGCAGCCTGGAAATAGCACGATGAGATTCAAACTGGAAACACGTAGGTTAACTCGCTGGGGGCAAGATGAATCCAAAACCAACAAGGGAGGGAAAGGCTTGTAAAGGGATGAAGGGAACGAGTGACTTGGAATGGCTACAAGGAGTAAATGAGAAATGGACTCCTATGACAAGGGCAGTGTGGGTTTCCACGGCCCCGTCTTCTTCCCCTATAGCCCTACGGTCTTTCCCAAATCCCACCTCATTCACTCCGAGCACGCCTTTGGAGTGGAGGCAACTCTTGGTTTCCCTGTCTTATGAAGCAGGAAAGTACACGAGTTGAGCTTCAGAGACGGCGAGAAACAGAGCCAGGACTGGAGAGCAAGTGGGCGGCTACCCCCGGAAGATGCTGACCAGCATGCTCTGCGCTCCCCCAGACCCGAAGTGAGCGGCGACTGGAGGAAGAGCCTCCTCTCTGTGCTTCACTTGGTGACACCTCATTTGATAGCCCCGATCCCAGGGCAGAGACCGCACCTACACAGTCCAAACCAGCGAGAGCAGAGGCAGGGAGATGGACTGTTCTCCTGCTCCTCTTGTAAAAATACTTAACGAAAGTTTGGGACAGGGACAACACTTGGCCCAAGATCTGGGATAGGACAAGGTCCTCAACTTTCAGGGGCTGCTGGCTTCCCAGGGGAAACGAGTCAACACAGTCAACAGGGAAGGCCTATTCTAGAATGGAATGAAACAAAGCAGAGCACCTCAAAAGGTTTCCTCACCTCCCTCAGAAAGGAATTTCTGCAACTGGTCCCTCTTGGGAGCCCGAAAATGAGGAAGGCAGATTCCAGAATGGACAAGGAGCCCGTATTCAAAAACCGAGCTTGGGGCGCCTGGGTGGCTCAGTGAGTTAAAGCGTCTGCCTTTTGCTCAGGTCATGATCCTGAGATTGAGCCCCGCGAGAGGAGATCGATCCTCCTCTCTCTGTGCCAGCCTCTCTGCCTACTTGTGATCTCTGTCTGTCAAATAAATAAATAAAATCTTAAAAAAAACAAAACAAAACAAACCAAGCTCGATGCCCTGAGACGGAAGTTGAAAGCTGTGAGTTTGCTTTGTGCAGCTGTTGGAAGAGGAATTTTACATTGTTCAAAGCTTAGCCTCCACTCTGGCTCCAAGGCAGTGAAAGACGGGAGGTATGGCACACGTCAAAACAGTGTGCCTCAGCAGCTCCAAGAGCAAGGTAGCACAGTTGTTCCCCAGGCCACGGAAGCCTCTGGCGTGGCCCTGTCTTGGCAAAGAGATCTGAAAGGAGCTTCGTATGCCAACACAAGCCCCAGGAAATCCAGATTTACTTTATCCTTTGCATACTAAACTCTCCTTTCATGGCCAGAGGCTGGACAAGGAAGGTTCTGCAGAGAAAATCTGAGTCAATCATCTACCGGCCATAATGTATTGTTCCATTTAGTTTTCTTTGGTCTGGGCCCTAACACTCATCTGCCACTGCAAATAAAAGTGCATGCATGGGGTTGTGTGTGTGTACGTGCACACATGGCACCAACGTGTGCGCACACATGCACACACACACACACACACACACACACATTGTAGCCCCCAAGACGAGGAGACATTACAGCCAGGCTATTCCCAAATTATTGCATCATGGAATATCCTAAGACATTCTGATTTTGGTTTTGTTTTCTGCATTGGGGGAGACCCCGTTTTCCAAGTGTGAAGACACACAAGAGAAGGTTGTTTCCATTGTCTAGATAGCTGGGGGCTACAGGCGACATGAAAATCCCAGCATCAGAGAACAGCTGTCCAGGTCAACCTTCTGCTTTACATTTGTGCCTCGTGTTCATGAGCTGGGCATCGGCACTACCTGTAGAGTTCTTTACGGCTGTAAGTTAGTATTATTACAAGGTAGGAGCTGCCGAGTAATTGCTCTTTAACAAATATAATAAATAATGATGATGATGATGGTAAGTTTTTCATTTTGTCCACTCAGCCAAGAATGGGTCTCAAAATGGCAGGAAAAGAAGTTGGCTTCACCTTGAGAGCTGGAAGCTCAGGGAAATCCCGAAGCGCGGCTTCCATCCACGCTCTGGATGTCTCTTCCAAACCAAGACCGCAGCTGCCTTGGCAAGGCCCAAACCCCTGTGCATCAACCAGAGCAGTGGCAGCGAGAACAGGATCAACCCAGACCATAATGGTTTGGCCCCATGAGGACTTGGCTGTGGTGTGGTCAGATGGCATCCCTTCTCCTCCAGGCTTGGCGATCGGGCCCGTGTCAAATATAGCCTCTGTCTCCCCCTCAGGCTTCCCACTGGCCCCGCAGCCAACCTCCTTTCATGAGGATGAGGGATTGGCAAATGGCCCGGGCTTTCTTCGGTCTGGACCACCTCTCCAGGAAACTGTGAGGTCTGAAGACTCCGAGAGCCACGGCTCCCTTCTACTCTACTGGGCGTCTCTCCCCTCTGCTTACCCTGGCCACCATCATTCACCTGAACACCCTGACAGACCAGGAAACTGAGGCAGGAGAGACGTCTGTGTGATTCCCTGAGCCTCTTCTCACCCTCTTGTAAAGTGATGCTGGGATGTGCACGCAGGAAGAAAATCAGTCTTTCACCCAAACCAGAGTGTGCAGTAGGCACTTCATAAACATTATGACTCCACTCCCCAACAGTCTACGGCTCTCTTTCTGGGTAGCTGGGCGAGACAGAAAACCAACCCAGAGCTTGTCCTCTGAAAGCAATTTTGGCACCAACACTCCCGAACCCAAAGCTGTCTTTAATCACAGACACAGTCATAATAATAGCTTGTAATAATGGCTACCTAGCATTTACTGAGCCGCGCCATATGCTGGGGACTTTGTGGGACACTTTACTCGGATTATCTCAATTAATCCCCACCGATACGATTATTATCCCCACTTCTCAGTCGAGGAAACTGAGGCTCAGAGGGATTAAGGCATGTTGTCTGAGATCACACATCAACGGAGGGGTAGAGCCAGGGTCTCAGCCCCTGTCTGGACGACCCCGCGGGCCTTACTTATAGCCAACGCTGCCTCACACCTCCAAGTTCATTCCAAACAATCTAAGTACCTGCCACTTGCTTGCAGTGAACTAGGCAGTGAGCACCATGCTGGTATATTAATGCTTCTTCCCTTTTTAGAGAAAGGGACATGCAGGACAGAGGCTCTGAAGTGTCAAGAGTACGTTTCACAGTCTAAGCCTGGTGTCACCAATTTGCAGTGGCTGAATGATAAACCGATACTGCTTAGGGCTGTCAGGTTCCTTGATGTATCCCCTGGCTTCCCAATAGGTAAAATGCTTCTTTCCTCCCTCCTTATTTGATGGTGAAGAAGACCAAGAACCCAGGGGTTCTTTTTTTTTTTTTTTTAAAGATTTTATTTATTTATTTGACAGACAGAGATCATAAGCAGGCAGAGAGGCAGGCAGAGAGAGAGTGGGAAGCAGGCTCCCTGCTGAGCAGAGAGCCCGATGCGGGGCTTGATCCCAGGACCCTGGGATCATGACCTGGGATCATGACCTGAGCCGAAGGCAGTAGCTTTAACCCACTGAGCCCCCCAGGCGCCCCCCAGGGGTTCTTTTTAAAAATGGCTGGATATTTTGAAGGTGAGGCAGATTTCTGATTCTTTGGTTTCCTTTATAGTGTATCTGCAGCTGGCAAGGAGAAATGAAATAATGTGGACTCCTGGCACGTCTCCTGTTCTGATTTATGAATAAAACCCAATTCTGCCACCAACGAGCTTTGTGGCAAAGGGAGGATCATTGCTTGTCTTAGGGTCTCAATTCCCAATATTTCTTCTTGGGGTGCCGCTGGTCTTCGGGCAGGGTAGTTCTTTACCGCTCAGCCTTGTCCCCCCCACACGAAGTTCTGGCTGCCATCTACTGCATGCCAGTCATGTCTCCCCAGTCCAGGTGACCACGGGAAATACGCACTCCCGCTTTCCAAATGCCACCTCACCTGAGAACGCTTTACCCCTCTCGGTTAGGAATCACATTACATAATATTGGTGGACTAAAGCAGGGGTTCTTAACCATTTCTGGATCATTGACCCTATCCAGAACGTGACAGAAGCTAAAGCGTCTTTCCCTTAAGCAGCATACACGTGCGCACAAGAGAACTTTTCAGAAAACTTTCAAGGCTGTGCAGACTCCCTGAAACCTCACCCAGAGGCCCACAGATCCCAGGTGAAGAATTCTTGAACAAAAGAATATTTAATTCAGGCTTATTTATTCATTTGAGAGAGTGAGTAGGGGCAGGGACAGAAGAAGAGGACCTCAAGCAGACTCCCACTGAGCGCGGAGCCCAACTTGATCTCAAGACCAAGCCTGATCTCAAGACCTGAGCCCAAACCAAGAGCCCAAACCAACAGACGGAGCCACCCAGGCACCCCTCAAACCGAAGTGTTTTAAAGACTCCTTCTAGCAGGAATACTCTATTTTTCTATTATCCTCTGTCAACCTCGAGCCATTCCTTTGTCAGACTAAGTGATTCTCATTACGGGTCTCATTTTTTGGTCCTCCCCATTTTGTCTGCGTCTCTCTGAAGCTATGCTATGGAGCCAGGCACCCACATCCTAATCCACTCCGATTCTCGTAGTCTGGGAAGGTTATGGCGGGAAAGTGACCTGCCCCGAATGAAGCAACAAGTTAGTGGGAGAGCCAGAAATAGAAGCCAGCTCTCCAGAGGACCAGCCCCATGCTGCTCGTTTGGAACCAACAGAGGACACTATATTTAAGAACACCAGGAGGGAAACCTGTCTACAAGGCTCACTGCCTACAGGGCTTCCCTAGGAGGCAGAAGGGTCCCAGGTGAGCCAGGCCAACATGGCACCTTCAACATTACAGGGTGAGAGGGCTGGAGTGCTCATAGCCTGACCCAGCCAGAGAGGTAGCCCATAGAAGCAGAATCCTTCCCTTCTTCCTTGTGCAAATATCTGTGTCACATCAGCACCATCCCTCAATGATATCCACATTCCTCAAGGGCTTTGGGATTTTGTGCATTTTCCTTTCCATATCTGATTCCGCCATCATGCTGGATGACACCCTGATGACTTTTTCCTCCCTTCAGTCTCCCTGTGCCTCAACACCCCCAAGACCATCGTGTTGGAAAACCTCATTGTTTCTGAAGAGCTTCTCTGCATTCCAACCGTTGTTATGATTCTGGGGATTCCAAGCCTTGATTGTGGCTGCACACGCTCTCAGAGGAAAGCTGGTCACATGTGGAATGCTAGAAACTTGGGAGAGCTTTAAGCATATTTAGAAGCTCTCTTGATAAAGCAGATATCAAAAATGGGTCAGTCTATAAGACGGTACAGCCAGAAAATACACTGGGGCTGGATATCACACACAAGCAAGTTGCTAGTTTAAAAAGAGCTTCTCACTGCTGCCACTCCTGCCTAGAGGTGCTGTCCACGTGCCCTCCCCTTATATGGGGGTGGCCTATGTGGCCACTATGTGGTGTCCCCTATGACTTCCAGTATAGTGGAAGTCATGCTAGATGACTTTCAAGGCTCAGCCCTACGAGGGCATGAATCTTGCACCTGTTGTTGGAGACCTGAGCTACCCTGTGAGTCACATGACAGTCCCAAGGCCACCATGCCAGAGAGGCTCTCCCTGATGGTCTTCTAGCTGACCCTGCCAAGGCGCTAATCTTATAAGTAAAACTGACCCAAATAATCCAGACCAGCCCATCAGCCAACTGAATACTACCGCATAACTTCTGGTAAGGCCCCATGGCACAGAAAAATCACCAGACCCAGCAGTCCCCGAATTCCTGACCCACAAAATCATGAGAAATGTGAAAATGGTTGCATTCTATGCCATTAAGCTTGGGGTGGTTTGCTACATAGTGAAAATAAGCAAACACCCAGAGCTGGAAAAAACTATACAGATTAAATGTGTCATTTGTTAGTTTCGATGATGACATTTCATGAAATCTGCCCAGAAGCGTCTGAGTAAATTCCTGGAGGACAGACCTAAAATGGACCTCTAGGACCACTGCCAGCACGCTGCTGACGACTTGAGGCTGGAACTGTGAAGGGGAGGGTCCCCCGGAGCTGCCGGTCACCGGAGGGTGTGCTCCAGCTGGGGTGCTGCAGTCCCCGTGGGCCTGACTGCGAAGTGGCAGAGCGAGGGTGTGAAGCCACCCTCTACCCTTCGAGGCTTCAGGGTGTGTGCGCGCCAGCACGTGTGCCTGTGTATGTGAGAGAGGGAGGAGGGAGGGAGAGAGGGAAGGAGGGTGGCAGACACAGAGAGGCGGAGAAGGTTTTCCTGAACAGGGTTTTTCAGCTGAGTCAAAGGACCCTGGCCTGGGGTACTTTTTCCTGACTAGGGAAAAACAGGGGGCCTGGGAGTCAGTGTCCCCTCCCAAGACATCACTACGGTAGCCCCAGAGCTGGGTGCACCTCGATCCATGTTAGAAACCGTTCCACCCTGACGTTATTCCCCAGATCTGCGTCGTAGCTCCGTTTTCTTCCCACCCACCAGAGAAGTGATCAAGCTGGTGATGCAAGTAGTCAGAGATCAGGGACCGTAGGAAAGCCTGACGGGTTCCCAAGGAGCTCCTGGCAATGTTGTCGAGGCCCACAGAACTGGCCTGATCATTTGGGCCATTTGTGGCTCGTTCTAAGAGTGGGAGGGGGCAGTGCCAGCGACCCTTGGTCTTCAGAGACGGAGAGAGCGGGAATTCCAGCCAATGCATGTGCTGTTCGGAAACAGGCCAGGCAGTGCGTGTGTGTGTGTGTGGGGGGGTGTTTGTGTGTGTGTGTGTAAGTATGCCTGTGTGTGACTATCTCTGTGTATGTCCGTGTTTGTGAACATGCACATGTGTGTGTCTGTGTGTATGTGTCTATGTACCTCTGTGAGTGTGTATGTCCGTGTGTGAGTCTGCACATAAATGTGTGTGTCCATGTGACTGTGTGGGTGTGCATCTGCATGTGAGTGTGTAATGTGTGTGTCTGTGTGTGTGAACATCTGTATGTGTGTGTGGTGTGTCTATGTGTACATGTCTGTGTAAATATGTGTGTGTGATGTGTGTCTGTTAATATCTGTGAGTGTGTCTGTGCAGGTGTGTGGTGTGCAAGTCTGTGCACACATGTGGTGTGTCTGTGTGTCTGGATGGATATCTGTGTGTGCTGTGTATGTCCATACGTCTGCATGTGAGTGCATGGTGTGTGTGTGTGTGTGTGTCTATGTGAATATCTGTGAGCGTGTGTATGGTGTGATTGTGTGGAGTGTGCACTGCGTGTGTGTGCAGTATGCTGGGAGAGGGATGCTGACAAGGGGAGAAAACCCAAGGGTTAAGAGGACTCTAAAGATGGGGGGGCCCCTCCCAGCTTGTACTCACTGTGAGACCTTGGACAAGACTTTTTTCCCCCCGAACCTTCCAGGCATCAGTTCGCTCTTCTAGAGTGAGGGGATCAGAATAAATCATCCTCTGATCATTCTAGTGCTATCCGTGTGCCCCCCATGGGGGTCTAAGGCAAGGCTCTGGGCTGAGGCTCTCTTTCTGGTCCCTTGCACACAGAGGATTGAGAGATGGCTCTGGGGCTCCTCCTTACCCTCACCCCCGCCACACACACACCACGCCAGCTCTGCTCATCTAAAGAGTAAGGCACATGGCTCCAGTGGCCTTGCTCGGTCCCTGTGAATTGGAAACATGTAAGGACAGGCAGGGGAGAAGCCCAGGAGATAGAAAGAGAAACTCTGGGTCAAGTTTGCATTTCTCATTATTTCTCCAACCCTTCTCAAATTCCTTTTGTTTAGAAACCTCCTTGAGTTTCTGAAGGCTCTCCCCTCCCCCATCCCACCCCCGAAAAACTCTAGGAGCTCTTCCAGCCTGTAACCCTTGCCGATAACACGTTCCATATGTCGGTCACTCTATGCATGAAACGTTTGCACTCACTTTTCTGGTCACCTCATCTGTGGGTTCCCCATACCGCCTCTCCCTAGAACAGCCCATCCAGTCCCTCTCGGGCCCTCTGCTCAAGCAGCGTGGGTTTGGGTCTCGCTGGAGCGCTCCGTGCATTCCGTCCCAGGAAATTCCCACTTAGGATTCTGGCAGGTCTGCCTCCTGCGTGCCTCTGCCCCAGCCCGCAGTGCCAGCCGCCACCGCCCCTGCAGGGAGACCCTCCTTTAGGCACTGGGGCTAATTGAGCAGTGCTCTGACTGAGCTTGCCACATTATTTGCTTAAAGAGCATGCTTTTATAGGAAGGCAACACAGCATTCTATTGTTTTCCTCTTCCCAGCTTGGCTCCCCCCTCCTCCCGTGGCTAGCCACCATGGTAAATAAAGGCTGAAGAGATTTTTCCAACATAACTTCCAATACTCCTCATAAGGATACAAAAGACCTTCCGTTCCTCCTCACCCACCCCTACCCCATGCACCACATCTCCTCGCCCCACCACCACTTGTGACTTTCTGATGTATCTTTGGGTGATTGGGCTTGACTCTTGAAAAATAAAAGGCATGGCTTCGCACTAGTTTTTGTGGGTTTCCATTGCTCGGGAGGGGTTGCACTGGAAGGGTTGAAGACCTCAGACTGGTCCAAGGAGCCTGAGGACTGCGTGTAGCCTCTCTCCCTCAAAAGCATACTTGCATTTAATGGCTCCGTCCCTACAGGTGCTCTGGAGAGCAAGGAGAGTACCTTGAGAGAGGAAATGAGTCCCCCCATTAACCTAATGGATGCAGCCAGGGGCAAGTGGAGAAAACACGAGGGCCCAGGGGCTAGATCCAGGGCTCAGGGCCTTCCAGAATAGACACGTGGGTCCCCGGCAGAGAAACACATCTGGGGACATGACAGAAACATCGAATCTCTTATAGAGAGGAAGGGAGATAACTCGGGCACCTGCTCTATGCCAAGGACGGCAATTTAAAACCTATATCCTACCGCCTTTGGGGTTTTTTGGTCTAGATGGAGTTAGGAAAATTAAAAGAGGCTATTTCTAAGGGTGCCTCAGTTGGTTAAGCATCTGCCTTTGACTCAGGTCATGATTCCAGGGTCCTGGGATTGAAGCCCACATCGGGCTCCCTGCTCCATGAAGAGTCTGCTTCTCCTTCTCCCACTGTTTCTGCCCTCCCAACTGCTGCTCTCTCTCTGTCCCTCTCGCACTCTCTCAAATAAATAAAATCTTTAAAACACATAAAAGAGGGTATTTCTATTTTAAGGCTGAGAAATTTAGGGCATAGAGGTGAGTGATAAGGCTTGGTGTTGTCAAAGCTGGAGGTAAAACTAGAACCCGAATCACTGCTCCCTGACTCCTGGTCCTACACTCTTCCTCCAGGACAACCCTCTCTACCACCGAAGTCCTAAAGAGTCCAGAGGGCAGACCACACGCCTGTGATGCCCCAGGAAGCAGAGCTCTTTCAGCTGTCTGTGAACTCTTGGCCAGCCCCCACAGTACAAAATGCACACTGCACTTTATTCTAGGCTCACCTGATCTTTGATGCTCCAGTTTATATAAAGTGGGTGCACTACCTCTGGCTGCAAGAGCGTCCCCCTGTCCAGGAAGATGGATGGGGCCTGCCATCAGCCCAAGTTCTGCACCTACTCCTTTATAAACCACCCCTACCCCCGCCCTCCCCCAACCAGCCTCCCTGTAGTGTAAAGCTTTCCCGCGTTCTGGAGATCAAACAACAGGTTAAGCAAAAGTGCGCGTTAAAAACGATCTTTCTCCACAATACCTGCATTAAGAAAATGACAACACTCATGAAGGGAAACATGTCTGATGATGGGTTTGGATGACTCGTGGTGGCTAATGAGACAGCTATTATTGGGGGATCCGACTTCAAAAGCTCCAATTATGCTTGACGGGCTTGGCGAGGCACGCTGCAATTTGGTGCTAATGAATGGATTAATCCGGAGGAGAAGCTGCAACCCAGGAATGTGCGGGAATATGTCCTGACACCGTGCTGGGCATGCCATGGTGGGGCCAACGAGGACCTGACGGATCCAGGTGGAAAGGCTTGTAGGCTCATGGCAGAGCCGCCACTTCCGGCCAGCCGACCAGCTCTTCCGCCTCTGGGCTGACTCACAGAGCACTAGAGCCGTCTCTGTGAGGGAGGTCTACATCAGCTTACTAGAAAGCATGCAGTAGTGAGTCTCCAGGCCTGCAGGCTAAATGACCAGATTAACTGGATTTAATAGAGCTGACTGCAAAAAAGTTCCTTCCAGACCCGAGGCTCTGTGACAGTATGTTGATGCTGTGAAGGCAGAAACTCCACCGCAGGGAAGCCGATGAGGCCGCAGAGATGTGTGGGAGCCACGAGTAACTTCCACCCCAGGGTGGGTGAGTCATGGGGTTGGAGGGAAGGGATCACTGCAGGCTGTGGTCACATGGAAGGGTCTGGAAATACACTGACATTGATTCAGAACGTGGAACTTTTGATCCTATAAACATAATACAGTCTAATTCCCCTTGGTGATGTTAATAATGTAGTTGGCTAATGCCACACCAACAGAATTTATGAAGTGCCACTCATCCAGGAAAAGGAAGAAGTAATGACCTCAGTGTGTACCCTACTCATGCATCTGAGAAAGTTGAGTGCAAATCAAAGTTTTGTGAACTGAATTATATTTGAAAGAATACTAGAAGGGCTTACAACAACAAAAAATCTGACTGTGGATTCCTATGGAAAGCAGTGAAAGATCATTCTTCAATTAAAAATACTATATATAAGACTAGTTTTAGCTAGAAACACAATGGAGCGCAACCATGCTATAATTATATTACAATCGCACAGTGAACACATATGCTTTGAGATTAAACTCTTGATATCAGCCTTATTTATCCTTTGATAAAGGATAAATAAAACTATCTGGGTGCTCTATGAACATGCATTATTCCCTATTCCAGGAAACTGGAAATCCGGAAGAAGAAAAGAGGCAGGAGAACTTCCTGCTGCAAATTCCCATTTTTTCCCCACTCTTGTGTCTTAAACCACGTTGGCCTACGTTCCCGGAGTAAACCACACATCAGTCTGCTCACAGGTCCCAATAAGGAAAGGAACAGAAGGAAAAGAGGGCAAGCAGAAATCATACAGTCTACTTAGTGAAGGTTCAAGACTAATTAGAAAGCCGGTAATGATACTAGCTAACCTTACTGAGCATGACTCCACGTCAGGAACTGTGCTGCGAACTCTACAATCATAACGGATTTAGTTCTAAAGTAACCTTCCCAGGAAGGTCCCCCAGTTCATAGTCTCTTCTCTGAAACCCTGTATGAATATAACCTAATACTCTCAATGGGCCTGGGGCAGTACCCCACAATGAAACGACCTCATATTTCTGCTGCAAAATTACCAATGCTCACCGAAGGGAGGGAGATTCAGGTCATATTTTGCAGCCAAATAGATCTGCTTTAACTTCAAGAAATGACACCGGGTTTTTGAGTTTCGGGGGTTTGGGAATTATAAAGATGAGACTGGGGGCATTTACTGCTCTCCCTTTTTCATAAATCAAGAAACCACACCCAAGAGGTGCCTGGGTGGCTCAGTGGGTTAAAGCCACTGCCTTCAGCTCAGGTCATGATCCCAGGGTCCTGGGATCGAGCTGCATCGGGCTCTCCGCTTAGCAGGGAGCCTGCTTCCCTTCCTCTCTCTTTGCCTGCCTCTCCGCCAACTTGTGATCTCTGTCAAATAAAGAAATAAAATCTTAAAAAAAAAAAAAAAAAAAAGAAACCACACCCAAGAGAAAGTAGCTTGCCCGAGATCGTACCATGGCTACCCCATATAGTGAGTTGGTAACGAAGATTAGTAGCAGAGCTGGGATTCAAACCCAGGCATGTCTCACCCCAAAATCCATATTCTCAGACACCAGGCCAGGCTGGTGGTGTTCCTCGGGTGAGTCCTGAGGGAATTAAAAAACTCCCTACAATGGTTTTCCAAGGAGACAAATTTAAACTGTGATTTCATACACCCTTTCTTATGTTTAAAGAACTTTTTCCTTAAATAAATTTCTCTAGAGAGTCTTTTTCTTTATAAAATAAGAGCATATTGAAGAATATTCTAAAAATGTACAAGTATATAAAGAAATCTATCAGCTCCCACAAGTATCAGTATGGAATATTTGTGTCCAGCCTTTTTTAAACACATGCGAAGTTTTTCTTCGCATTCCATAGTTGAGAATGGTTAATATATGGTGTGCTGTGACATTCTTCATCTCATAATTGAAGCATTCTCCCATCATATTAAAGTTTTGATGGCTACATAATATTCCATCCTAGGAATGTGCTGTAATTTGCTGGATTACACCCCTTTGTAGGAAATTTATTATTTCCAGTTCCCCGCTCTCATAAATAAAGCTGCAGTCAGCGTCTTCGTGCACAGAGCTGACTGCTGGTATGAGTTACTGCCCGGAGCGTGGGCTCAGCCGATCCGCCTGCCGTGGGCATGTCTGCCTCGGGTGTCACGTCCCCTGGAACCTCTGCCCTTCCTCCTGACTGCTGGGCTGCTCAGAGGCGGGACAGCACAGACACACTATTTGCTGCCCAGCAAATTCATGCTCTCAGGTTCAGCTCAGCCCCGGCTGTGGACCAACAACGCCTGCTGGTGTTTCCGGCTCCTTAGAGGACACTTGTTTGAAAATGACACTTGTCTCCTGAGGTCTCTGAGAACACAGAAAACCCTGCCTCTCCTTCACAGAGCCCCTCTGATAGGAACGCCTTAACTCCTTACCTGCTGGAACCCATTGGAATGCGTATGGTTGGAGGAACGGATCCTGCAGCCCCAAGCCCACACACTCCCGAAAGTGAAAGGGGGTGCGGCTGATTACGTGGTCAGGGGAAAGGCGGCATTGCCAGCCTGCCCTGGGTCAGCCTTCACTTCCTCTGAGTGGCCAGGTGTCCCTGTCCCAGCCCTCTCTAGGACCTACGGTGACACGCTGGTCCCACTCCTTCCCGTTTGCTCAGATATCTCATTCCATCCAGGCCTCCATCCTGGCTCTATCCTCAGCTTTCCCCACTATGGACTTCCTCCTTTTGGTTCATAGTGTCCATCTCTTGCCAACCTTAAAAGCAGAAAATATTTGTCCTCCTCTAAGGATGACTACCTCTCCTAGCCCAGGCTTGTACAGCAGCACCTGTCGCTCCGTCCATTTCCTCAGCTCCTTGCAACAGACAGGATCCCCACCTGGGTCCTGGGTGCCACTTTCCTTGTTCTCCCCTTACATGCCACAGGGGAGGGCCAGCCCCTGGGAGGGTCTTCAGTTCTGCAAAGGCCCCCAGTACCTTCTCACATCTGCATGGACTCCCCACCCCTTTCCTGGCTGATTCCTATCTGTCTGTCTGGCCCTGCTCTTATTCCACCCACCGACTACTTCCCGCAGCACGTTCCCATCGTTTATAAACATGCATTCACTGTCCGTCTCCCTCAGTAAACTGCAAGCTCTCTTTCCATGTCTGGTGTCCCCAGCATCTACAAGAGTGCCAAGATTGTGGTAGAAAAGATTCTAGAAACAAAATCCCTGGGACAAAAGGATGAACCTTTTAAGAAGTATGACCATTTAAATTTTTCCTTGGTAGAGTTATTATTAGGTTCTCCCTTTCAGGCTCACTTTTCTCCAAAGGCTGTTGATATGGGCTACCTGCACCCTGGAAAGATACTTGTTCAGAGTCAAGTGCAAGAAAGTGGCCCAGTGAATCGGCTGAATTTGCTAATGTGAGGGTTGGGGGAAGCGGTCCTGGGTGATGGTGACTGATGGGACTGATCGACTTCTCCTACAGAACTCTGTGTCAGCAACTGCCAAGAAAGGATTCAGCTGCCAAAAAGGGAAAATAAAAATTTCAATTCTCGGGAGCCTGGGTGGCTCAGTGGGTTAAAGCCTCTGCCTTTGGCTCAGGTCATGATCCCAGGGTCCTGGAATCGAGTCCTGCATCAGGCTCTCAGCTCAGAGGGGAGCCTCCTTCCCCCCTCTCTCTCTGCCTGACTCTCTGACTACTTGTGACATCTCTCTCTCTCTCTCTCAAATAAATAAATAAAATCATTAAAAAAATTTCAAATCTCGCAACCCTAGCCCACTGCCCAGAAGCAGCACAGTTACCTCTCTTCAGGAAGGAAAAGCAAGGACGAAGGCAAGTGTAAAGAGAAAGGTGGGAAGGAACTGGCCCCGAGGTCCAAAGGCCCTCTGGACCTGAGCCTGCTCCCCTCCCTCCCTCTCTACCTACTAGTAGACCACGATGCCTCCAAGCAAGTCTTCCTGGTT
Organism: Mellivora capensis; assembly: GCA_004024625.1. Classification (NCBI taxonomy): domain Eukaryota; kingdom Metazoa; phylum Chordata; class Mammalia; order Carnivora; family Mustelidae; genus Mellivora; species Mellivora capensis. Next base: position 47,286 of record PISX010002617.1, on the reverse strand, counting down.
CTGGTTCCTTCCGTCTAGACCTGGCACAGCAACGGTCTCAGACTGGGGATTCCTAGGCATGGGAGAGGATGCAGAAGACCAGGGATCCTGCAAATGAAAGCAAGTCCAATAGGACTTACAAATGTGAGATTAGGGCTGGGCCAAAATACCCCCTTAGCCAGTGCTGTGATGGGCTGGTCTGGGCTGGGGCAAGGCCCCAGGAGGGCTTCCTAGCAGGTCAGGGGCTCCTGCAGCTCTAGGAGACCACTGGGCTTCATCGTACCTGAGGCCAGGGCCCACACCACATTCACCTCGGAAACCTCAGTGTCTAATACAGTGCCTGGAACAACGTGAGCTGCACAGTTCCATATATGGATCAGAAAACATTTGCTTCCAGGAGCTGTACAGGATCTAGGAAGAGCTTGGCAGGCAAAAGGTAAAGAAAAAAAACGGCTGTGGGGCGCCTGAGTGGCTGAGTTGGTTAAGTATCCGACTCTTGATGTCAGCTCATGGGATCGAGCCCCACGCTGGGTTCTGTGTTCATTGAGGAGTCCGCTTGAGGCTTTCTCCCTTCTCTTTGCCCACCCTCCTGCTTGTGCCCTCTTTCTCTAAAATAACAAATAAAAAAATCTTAAAAAAAAAAAAGAAAAAAGAAAAAAAGGCTGAAATCCCTCATGGAATGTTCGGGCTCACTGTTTTTGAAATGAGTAAGATAAGAACTGGGCTAGAATCTCCCCAAAATATCTGCATACCTTACAAGTAAACCTCAGAGAGGTGTTCCTCTGGCCCAAAGAAAAATAAAGCTTGAGAATTTTTTTTTTTTCCCCTTAAGACGTTCATTGAATAACAGCTCTTGGGGTAAATTAATACAGTCATGAATATAGTAATCTGAGGACACTGATTCTCTAGAGCAGAAGCCAAAAGCTCACTCTGAGACTAGCTCCTGAGTAGAGGTCTCTGACCCTGCCACTTCCTTTAGCATCACCATCCTGGGTGGCCCTAGGAGGTGGAGTAGGAGGGGGAACAGGTGCAGAGGGAAAGAGACCAGCGAAAGTGCAATGCCAGGCTTGAAAAACTGCCCAGCCGCTGAGCATCATGGGAGATCAGCACCTGCCCAGCCCCAGGTGAGTTTAAATCATAGCTAAAAAAAACTGACCAGAAAGAGGGATAGAGTAAGTAAGCACTGAAGGGAAAACAAGGCAAGGATGGTGGCAGTGGTGGATTCCAAATGTCCTAATAATTCCTAACATATATACTGTTCTGTATATTTTCAAATCGATCGTTAACAGTAGTTCAATGAGATACGAGACCAACAGTCTTTTCATTTTAAACCTAAGCAAACTGAATCACAGGAAGGTGAAATGAACCATCTGATGGCAAACAGCCAGTAAGTGACAGCCAGAACTAGGACCCCCAACCTCTACACATTCGTGTACACTACACGCCCCATCATGCTTTCCCTTCCCACTACACAGACCTCCAACGCTCTTTCACCACCCCAGTCCTAGGATTCTTGCCCATTCCACAAAGGTAAAGTCTGAGTATAGATTTTTCCAAGTATTCTCATTAGTAAACAAAAACTTGAAATTTCTTGAGAGCCTGTGTATGGATACAGGCAGCCCTATTGTTAGCTAAGTAACAAACTTCTTGCCAGGTAATGTTTCCTGACAGGATCTCAGGTATCACATTTATCAAAATGAAACCAAGTGAAAACTGACAGTAGGCAGACAAAGGTCTCAGGGCTCCCGCATTGGTTTTCTGTCTTGTACATAACACATTCCTGCATCAGACTTCAAGGGATCATTCCCTGTCTCTGTGTGCTCCAACCACTGATCAAGACAAAACCTCCAGCATGCCAAACCCACCTTTCTAACTTCTGCTAGGCAGCAGAGACTAAGTCATCTGTCCCTGAATTCTGCAGAGATCTGGACATCTCTCCCCAGTGAACAAATTCAGATCTGTGCAGAGGTCCGACTACCTCCAATGCCTGCTCATGTAGATTTCTGACCATTCTTCCCCAGCCCCGACCCAGACCCCCTTGACTCCAATCAGAGCTCCCTAAGAGTATGGCCACCCATCAAGGGCTGTGACTATAATAAGCACACACTGAAGCTGACCCTTCTAAAAGGCTTCTGGGAGGGACCATGGAACCTCTCAGTTGTCTATGCCCCTGCTGTCTACTTAACCTTAAGCTTCTTACTGCAAAACCAGTCCCTTTCCTTTGGGGATGCTTTCAGTGAAAATGGGAATGTCAACAAGATTCTGTTTCTATACCTTAGCTTAACTTTATGGTTTCAATACACTATCACATTAGAGTTTCCCTAACCCATTAAGGGCTTCTGTGTGACAGACGAGGAAACTGAGGCCCTATGAGGAAAGTGACGTATTTAAGTTACTCCCTGGCTGATGACACAAGGCAAAGTAGGAATCCAGGTGTGCTGACCCCTTGTGAATTGCTGTTTCCAAAGGCGGTCTGCTCCACATTAATAGCCCATGAAACAGTCTATAAAAGCCAGAGAAATTTTCAGTGCTAGAGAGGACCTTAAAGTCAGCGAGTCCATGTTTCTCAACACAAATTATACTGTGGAAGAATAAACTATTTAACGTGTCTATTGCAAGACCCAGTAACAGGGCAGGAGCGAGGAGAAGAGGTCCTGGAGGAAATGAATTGCAACTTAGTTGCCAAAAGAAAGGGTGGGGAAGGGGAAGGGAAAGAGCTCAGAGCAGGTGTTGACAACATGCCCAGCTTCTGTGAATACCAACAGTTGAGAGACACACACATTTTGTATTTCAAAATAACAGCCTTTATCAGCCCTCAGCTAGGGGCCATACTCCTCTTAAAAGCAGTATGTGTTTTACTGAAGACAAGCCTCAGGGCTGGGGGGCATGTCCTGAGAATGCCTTTGGGCTCTGCAGGTGAGGGAAATATCAGGTCTTTAGGTCTCCTAACAATGCTGGCTGGCACAGATGGGTAAAGGCAGGGGAACCCTTGATGGCTCCCCAGCCCCCCTTTCTTCAGCCACAGCCCCAGGACCCAGGAAAAGGCAGGGCACACTTGTTCAGGACAAGAAGTAAAGGGGAGGGCACAGCCCCTGCCCTCTAGCCAAAGGAGGATGAGTGGTGGAGGAAATTTATCAACATGAACTGCACAAACTGTTCACTCAGGTTACAGCAGATCAAGTGCAATGCCCCTAGAACACGGATGTTCCTTCCACTTTGGCATGCAGACCGTGATACAGGAATTGGGAATAGACTTCAGGGTATGGGACTGTTTTCCTGCTGCAAAACTTGCACGTGCTAGATACTCCCTCCCCGAGCCTGTGGCAGTTAATCCAGCTTCTTGCTCTCACTGAAAGGGGTCTTGTCTCCACATCAGAGGAGGGGAAGAATCCCAACCATATAATCCCTTCCCATGAAAACCTGTACACCAGAAGCCCCTCTTAAAATGAACTCATGAACAACTAACAATGCAAAAGGGAAATGGAGAGCCTGTCATTCAATTGTTGTTTTTTTTTCTTTTTTTTTTTAAGAAAGAGTGCATGAGCAGGGGGTTGAGAGGGGCAAGAGAGAAGGAGAAAGAGAGAGAGAAAAAGAATCTCAAGCAGGTCCCATGCTTAGTGTGGAGCTTGCCGAGGGGCCCCAACCCATGACCCCGAGATCACAACCTCAGCTGAAATCAAGAGTCAAGGCACTTAACCAACTGAGCCACTCTCTTTTCTCTCTCTCTCTCATTTATTAATACAGGGTGTCTCACTAAATCAAAGACAGATGTAAGTAAAAAAAAAAACAATGGAGGCCATGAGTCAAAAATTATTTCATAAGAATTAAATGTTGGGACACCTGGAGAGCATAGTCGGTTGAGCTTCTGACTTTTGGTTTCAGTTCAGGTTGTGATCTCAGGATTGTGAGATCGAGCCCTGCGTCAGGCTCCAGGCTCAGTGCAGAGTCTGCTTAAAACTCTCTCTCCCGCTGCCCCTCCACCTCTCTCTCTCTTAAACAAATCTTTTAAAAAATTAAATGTTAAAAAAATGCATGGTTCAGGGGCGCCTGGGTGGCTCAGTAGGTTAAATGTCTGATGTCAGGTCAGGTCATGATCTTGGGGTCCTGGGATCAAGCCTTGTGTCAGACTCCCCAGTCTGTGGGGAGACTGCTTATCCCTCTCTGTCTCACCCCCAGCTCGTGCTCTTAAATAAGTAAATAAATAAAATTGTAGAAAATGCATGATTTAAAATTATTTTTATATTACTGTGGAACGTGAAAGAGACACATATTCACCAAGATTTGTGACCTTCAACGAAGGCTTGGCCAGTGTTCCTGCATTTTGCCTTACCGGTCTGGATTAATGATAAAACCCCATCCAATTCCATGCTCATCCATAGCCTCTAGCGAAGTGAAGATGTGGGGCATCCCCCTTGTGAACGCTGTTCACTTGAGATGGTCACTATACCCCTGGCGAATGTATGTGTCCCCTACCCTGGTGGTAGCCCCCCCCGCCGGGCAATTCTCTGCCCATCTCCAGGGCTCTGCACCCCCCAGCCCCTCCCTGCCTCCCTCCAAAGACAGTGGCTGAGCTTCATCCCTTCTCCCCAGAACTCTCCCGTCCTTGTCTGTTGTTTGGGAAACTGGCTCCATCGTCATTATACTCTGACTCCTCCAGACTCTTGCTCTGAATGTTGTAAAGTTAAATTTTCATAATTCACAAAACACTTTTCTCTCTTAAGTGCCTGGCTCTGGAAATTAAAGCCATGACTTGCCAGAATCGATTCTGTGATTCAACTGACTTCCCTGTTCTAGATGGTATCCACCCTCCAGATGAGGTGTTGAGTGTTAATGACCTTGCAGGCGGTGGGGGCGGGACGGGGGGAGGAGCTTCACTATCACTCAGAATACAGTCCAGCTTCACTATATCCGCATAACCAGTCAGTGTAATTACGGGGCTGGTACAATTCAGCAAGTGGGGCATGTACCAGGATTCTACCAGGAAGCTGCCGTTTCTGAGTTCATTTCAGCGCTGTCTTCTAGGTCCTCCCTGAGTCAGAGCTCCCCCGGGGCCGCCTCATATCCTTTCTTCCAGACGAAAGAAAGGACCTGTAATAAGATGAATGAAGACTGAGAAGGCAGCCCCGGTAGTGAGGAGCACTGAGAAGCCAATCGCCCACCTCATTCTTCACTACTCCGATACATGGACGAGATTTAGGACTGGCGAGAGAAGTAGTCTGCCCTCTGTTGATAACTTGTTTTTGGCCCAGATTTAGAGAGCTCTTCTTAAAAAATAAAAAGAGCCTGTTAGAGTTCTCAAAATGATTACAATTTAGGTGATATGCATTAAGACACTGATTTGGAGAGAGATGAAAAGAAATTACAGGCATGATGGAAAGTGCATCTCCCTTTCAATCTGTAATATACATACATTACATGTAATATATACACATATATGTGTCTTTAAGTGTGTGTGTATAAAAGAGCCTGAGAAGCGGAGGACGCAGCGTGAATTACACGAACAAATCAAGGCAGGGTTGATATCACTGAACAGACTGTGATTATGTTGATTGAAACCAGGTTGAAAGGACCAGGGGAATTTGTTTGGGAACAGAGAACAGGACCAAAATAGCCCCTCGGAGAGGAAATCTCATCAGAGGGGAACCATGGGGGTGGAGGGCAGTGAGGAGGAAGGGTGAGTGGGGGTGGGGTAGGGGAGAGGCAGGAGGGGAGCAGGCACAGTGGCTGAGCTCAGGAAAGTCCAACGGATCTGTCCATTTGCAAGGGTGTAGGAGATACACAGCAGGAAAAATCCAGGGGAGAGGGTGGCGGGGTGAATCGGAATCTGGGCGGGGAGGGAGGAGGAAGAACGGGCCTGTCTATCCCTCTGTAGCTACGTGCTGGGAAATAAATTCACTCTGATTTGGTAATTTAACAGTGAAACATACCTCATCTCTAATTGTCGGAATTCAAGGATGAACGTTCATCATGTTCAGGTTTGAAGGAAGCAAGATTAATGGACAGGTCTAGCAGGATGAATCAAAAAAATCTTTTTAGGCGCGACCATTGAGGAGGGGTGAGAGGCAGGAGGTACAAGAATCTGGCATTTGGCCAATCTCTTGGAGAAGAAAATGGCAAATTCAGAATTCCTACCTTCTAGGCGAGTCAAAGCCACTCACAGCTGCGGGTGACTGCAGCCTGACCTAATGAGAACCTCGCAGATACGTGACAACACGAGGTCACGCTCCCCTGGCGGATCTCCCCAAAGAGATGCTTTGAAATGATAGTGGCATTTTAAAAAGTCATCACGGCGGGGGGGGGGGGGGGGGGGGGGGGGGGGGGGGGAAGGAGGATTTTAGCACTGGGGGGAACACGGAGGTCATCTAACTCTTCAGCCTTTATTTTACAGCTGAAGAAACCAAGGTGAACTGCCCAAGGTCACAGCCAGCTAATGGTCCAGCCTGCATTGGGTTTTGTGCACCCAATTAAATGTCAGTTTCTACCTATTCTTTTTTTTTTTCTTTTCTTTTTTTAAGATTTTATTTTTATTTATTTATTTATTTGACAGACAGAGATCACAAGTAGGCAGATAGGCAGGCAGAGAGAGAGGAGGAAGCAGGCTCCCTGCTGAGCAGAGAGCCCGATGCGGGGCTCGATCCCAGGACCCTGAGATCATGACCTGAGCCGAAGGCAGAGGCTTAACCCACTGAGCCACCCAGGCGCCCTCTTTTTTTTTTTTTTCTTTTTTTTCTTTTACATTTTGTGCTGCTTTTATGACAAAATTGTAACCTTCTTTAGATCAATTAAATCCTAGAAGACACTCAAGGGAATCTGGCCTAAGAATAAGTAAGTTAAATACAGAACAGAAATAAGCACCACACTCAAGCCCTTCTTCCTCCCAGGCACCAGGATGTGAGCATTTTGGGAGAACAAAATTCTGCCTCTTTGAAGGCAGTCACAGAAATAATGGGAAGGGCAGAGTAGAAGGGCTGGTGGAGATCACAGAACCCAGATCCCAGGACCAGCTCTTCCTAATTTCGTCCCAATACTCCCAAAGTGAGCCTTCTAAATCCCCACTCTTCAAGGGCATGGAGGAACACTTGGCGGGGAGGGTATGTTCCTGCTGCTCTCTTTCTCCACCTCCCTTCCCTAAACAGAACTAACAAGTACAGGGAGTTCAAGTTCCCTGATCGTCCCAGGGCAGATGGCTGCCAGTCCTCCTGGGAAATCCCAACCTACAGCATTTCTCGCCTATTCATTCTAAAGTGGAGGAATTTTTATTTTCAAGTTCGAACAGGAGACTCTACCCAGGGGGAAAAAAACACACACACACACACACAAAATGGCAAATAACATTTCAGTGAGTAGGCAGTACTTTCTGGTATAGTTCTCTGCTACATTCGAGCAGATCCAAACTTCTCACTTCCCCTCTCCTCCTCTCCCCTGGACTCCCCTCAAGCGTGTATGTGTGCACGCATGTCACTTCTGAAATGACTGGATGCCTAGGAAAGTCCAGATCAAAAGGAGAATTTGTCAGAAGAATTACAAGGGAACAAGAAGTTGTCATAAAAGACACCCCAGGGGCTGGCAGAACATTCTTCTGGCCTTATCCTTGCAGGCTGGTTTTAGAACTCAGCCACATGGGAAGGGACAGCCCCATTCCGCTGACACACTGGGGGCAGCTGCGTCGCAGACCAGCAGCTTCCCTCACCACAGGGCATCTCAGCCCTGGCCACAGTGGAACAGGACTCTCAGTCCCGGCTCTGCCACGTAGAAGCTGGGCAGCCCTGAGTGAATCCTGTCATCTCTCTGAGTCTTGACGAATTTCTTGTGGCAATGCTTTCTAAGTAGCCACTCCTGGTGCAGGGGCTCCTCGCTAAGCAGGGGTGCTGGTATGAGAGGAGGGCCAGTCTTTCTGGAGATGTCACTGCTGTGGCACCCTCAATGAACCAGCTTAGTAGGGTCCCCGGCCTGGGACTCAGGAGATGTAGAGACAACAGGTGACTCACGCGGTAGGTAGCTCTGATACAAGAGAGTAGGCTGGGAAGTCAGAAAGACCCAGAAAGGCCTGCTATTAGCCGTCCATGCTTAGATCACATGGTTTCTCGGCCTCAGTTGTCCTAGCTGTAAATCAGGCCAGCTGGGTTCACTGCCGACATCGCAGAGCAGGGAAGAGCAATCAAAGAGACCTTTCACGGTTTATACCCAGTATGCACGCTGCCTGCCACATAGTAGGCATTCAGTAAATGCTAGCTCCATTCACTTAGGAAAAGTATCCCCTTTGACTTGAATTTTCCCACTGGCAAGCTTCTGGATAATAAACTCCTCCTTCTTTCTGCCTCATGGGAATCCCGTGCAGGGGAAACACCATAGCACGCGCCCTCATGGTGCTACCTACTCCTGTAGAAGGCAGTTAGGGAAATCTGTCATTCTCATCACCAGGGGTCATCCCAGATCAGAGCCGTGCCAGCTGCCCTGCTCTGGGTGACAGGCTCTGGCCAGTTCTCTGCCATCTGGAGTCTGGCTTTCTGTGCAGCTGCCCCCAAGGACCCGAGCCCACAGGGGCCTTTCCCAACTCTGGAATCCAGTGCTCTGAGAAGGAAAAGGATGCTTCTCACTTAGCATGGGATGGGGGAGCAGCCCTGAACCGAGGGCAGGAGCCGGGCTCCGAGTGGTGGGCCTTACACTTGCTACTTCTGTGGGCTACGTGTACAGATTCCCCTCTCTGAGCTTTCGTCTCCATATCTGGAAAGAAGCGATAAGGACACCTGACCTGTCCTCTGTAGGGGGCTCTTTCCAGTCTCACTGGATACAGTGAAGGCTTAAGGAGATGGTGCAGACACTAATGGAAACATTTCCCATGGGAGTGATTTGCCTCCTGGAGGTTATAAGCTGCGTAGACGCTTAGAAGCGTAGGTCTTACCATATTCTAGCTTATATCCTCCATCCCCAGCCCCCACTCTGGGACACAGACGCCTGCATAGAGCACACGGGAGAAAAGAGACAAATACTGATTCATATAGACGCAAGGGAGGTAGAACATGGTCTTTTTGAGTCGTGATGATTGAGAATCCTCCTTGGGTTGGTGCTCCCTAACCTTGGCCTGGCATCACGATCATGGGGAGAGAGGTTAATGTTACTGACTCCCAGGCCTCACCCCGGCCTTACTGAATCAAGGAAAGGGGCCCAGGACCCACATTTTTTCCTTTTTTTTTTCTTTTTAACTTTTTAATAAACATATAATGTATTTTTATCGCCAGGGGTACAGGTCTGTGAATCGCCAGGCTTACACACTTCACAGCACTCACCATAGCACATACCCTCCCCAATGTCCATTACCCTTCACCCGACCCCCCTCCTCTCCCCCCCAGCAACCCTCAGTTTGTTTTGTGGGATTAAGAGTCGCTTATGGTTTGTCTCCCTCCCAATCCCATCTTGTTTCATTTATTCTTTTCCTACCCCCCAAACCCCCTATGTTGCATCTCCACTTCCTCATATCAGGGAGATCATATGATAGTTGTCTTTCTCTGATTGACTTATTTTGCTAAGCATAATACCCTCTAGTTCCATCCACGTCGTTGCAAATGGCAAGATTTCACTTCTTTTGATGGCTGCATAGTATTCCATCGTGTATATATACCACATCTTCTTTATCCATTCATCTGTTGATGGACATCTAGGCTCTTTCCATAGTTTGGCTATTGTGGACACTGCTGCTATAAACATTCGGGTGCACGTGCCCCTTCGGATCACTACGTTTAGGAACCCACATTTCAAATAAATGCTCTATAATGACTCTAATAAGCCTTGGGTCAGGGACCCGCTCCTCCCTCCCTGTCTCCCTATCTGCCTCAACGTTAGCAGAAATCTCCACCCCACATGACCCCAGCACAGCACCCCACACAGGAACTGCTCCAAAAGCACTGACTGAATCGAGCTGATGTTCCAAGGCAGTGGCCCGGCAGAACATAGCCCATTGGAACCTCCCAGAGGACAAGGGTGAGCTGAGCTGTGTACTGGTGCCAGGGCAGAAAACAGACAGAGCAAGGCTTCGGTCAAGCCCCGAAGTGGACCCCTGATTTCTGCTGTCATGTGGAGATAAGTCCCACTTCGTTCCCACTCCCTTCTCAAAGAGGCACGGTAAGTATATAAATAAACTTTCCCATCACCTTTCATCATCACCACAAAATCATAGGTGTCAGACCTGGAACAGCCTAATTCAACCTCTTGGTTCTACAGGTGTGGAAACTGAGGGCCAGGGAGGGAGGCAGGAGCTGACCAAGTTATCCAGCAAGTGAGGGCCCCCGTGCTGTGGGGAGATGGGAAGAGAACCAAGCCAGCTGTCCAGTTATCCAAGCATTCTGCGGACCTGCCGAGATCCCACGCTGGATCTGTTGGAGAACCCATTGGTATCCTCAGCCTTCTGTCTCTGAAATCCAACCTCAGCAAAAGAAGGCATCTTGTCTTTCAGTCCACACCCTTTATATAAATCCATCCTCATAACAACCTGTATCCGTCAGGGCCCTTTATCTCCACAGCCTCGCTCTGGGGGCCCCTTCTGCCTGTGGGTCCTACTGTCCCACTCCCACGATCCCTGACCATCCATCTAGAGCCCTTTGTCCAGACTGACCCCAAATGCTACGATCGCTTACCTCCTCCATGAAGCCTTTTGGGATCTGCCTCCCAAGGCATTTTGATGGTCTGTTTGGTAGATCTCCTATTTTTCCTTGTCCTTTGTATATTTCTTTATCCCTCATGACAGCTTTTAAGCTGTGTAAGGACAGGGGCCACATTTTTATGCCTTTCAATAGTCCCTATATCGTCTAGCACACACTCAAGTAATTAATATGTATTTATTCAATTAAACTGAGTTTTGACCTTATGCAGTGGTCTGGGTCCTGCCTCGCTCATTCTAAAAGAAAGAGCAGAACGCCCTTGACCAGGGTTTGGTATGGAGTAACCACACTTAAATGGAAAGATAAACAAGGTAAAGTCCTGAGAGAATCTGAAGCCACAGGGAAGAGGTCTATTCAGTTGGTTGTTTTTTTTTTAGTGCAGACCAGTAGGATAGGAAGTAAAATGCACATACTGCACAGTGTATATATATATGCACACACATATATATGTGTATATATAGAATTACTTTTATATAAAATACTTACAAATGTAAATACTTATATATAAATTATATATAAATGCTTTCTCAATATTTATATATTTCTATATATAAATAATTTGTATATACATATAAACTTGAGAAAGTATCTTAAAAACTATTTATTTATTTATTTTAGGTAGAGAGAGAGCACAAGCAGGAGGAGCAGACCAAGAAGGAGAGAGAATCCCAACCAGACTCCACACTGAGCACGGAGCCCAAAGCGGGGCTCGATCTCACGACCCTGAGATCACGACCTAGGTGGAAACCAAGAGTTGGATGCTCAACCGAGTGCACCCCCCAGGCACCCCCCAGAAGGTCTTTTAAAGTCATTAATATCTTGGGATATATCAATTTATGATACTAAGGCTTCAGTTTGCTCAAAGAATGGTCCCTTAGCTTGCTGCTTGGCAAATACCTCCTTCCCAGTCAGGAGGCAGGGCTGGATTCCAGTCTGACATCGCCTTATTCCCGCGGATGCCCTGCACACCACTCTGTAGTCTTCCGACCTTGGAATGAGGTCAATTACAGTGAATCCTCCTCCAGCAAATCCTGTCCTACCATCTCCGTGTCAGCCAGTTGTACAAAGATCTCTACCAAGATCTCTTCTGGAGCTTTCTTCAGCCACAGGAAGATGCTCCAGAGAGCCAAGTACTAACGCAAACCCAGTGTTGCCACAGGGCTACATACTTACGGTGTCAGGTCCTGACACGTGGGTGTTAACCGTGTCCTCCCAGGGTAACAAGGATGCATTATATCAGCTCAGGAAAGAAAGATTTCACAGCAGTCTTGAGCATGTGAAGTTGAAGGGAGGTAGGTGGAGAGGGCCCAGCTGTTGTCCATCTGCCTTCACTGAGGACGATAAAGGAAGCAGCAAGGGCAAAAGAAGTACTATTCGTTGTTCCACATGTTGGGGGGTGCACACTGTGCCAGTGCCACTTCAAATTGTATTTGGTTATCATTTGCTGAGTGCTTACAACATGCCAGGCACTGTTCTAGGCACCCCACATGTTATATTTTGTATGTTATCCTACTGAATCCTGACCTCAGACCTCGGTGATAAGCTAGTTTTGCTTATCAAAGACGAGGAAGCTGAAGTTAGATGATCATTATTAACAATTAATTATTAAAAAGCAATAGGTCAGGGACTGGGATTCGGGTGTTCTGAATCTGAGCCCAATGTTCTTTCCATTAAAGTAGAAGTTTCAGTGGATTTCCATCTAAGTTCCAAATCCAATTGGCTGATACATAAGGTGACCTGGAGGTCTGTGTAGAGGATTAAAAGACCTGCTGAAACTCAGTGGGAACAAGGGCTCTGATTGGTTAGTAATGTCTGCTATGGGCAAAGGAGTGACAGTAGTAAGGAGTGATGTGATTGATTAGCGATGTCTGCTCTGAGCAAAAGTATAGAGTGTAAGCACGTGCGATGCATATATTTGTTACCCTTGTACCAAAGCATACTTCAGTGAACAAACAGCTTACCCTGTTACAAACTCTGAACACAAATACAATTCCCCACTACATCCTTTTAACACTTATGCACACATATACCCCTCCAACGTTTTCAACATTCCCTTGCTTTTCTTTTCCCAAGTCTTCCAATTTCTCCACATTTTTAAGTCACCAGCCCCCAAAACAAGACTTGGATTAGCATGGCCTATGGATACAGATTTCCCTTCTAAGGGCTTCTTCCTGTAGGCTGCCCCAGTTTGACCTTCCTCATTATCCAGAAGGACCCCTTGAGGATAGAAAACATTCTCAAAACACAGAGGGTGGCATGCTTTACCTGACCCTTGACAATTGCTCCCTGGAACGAACATTACCAACTGATGGAGCATGAGGAATGGAGTCCGGGAGACTCGGGAGTGTGAGGACAAGGGAGGAGGGTGGCAAGGAGGCCCGACTGCACATGGGGGTCAGAAGTCAGCGCACAGGGAGCCGAGCAGCCCCCTCCAGAGTGCCTGCCTCAGCGGGGACCTGAAGAGTGCAAAGAGCAAGGCCAATGGCCAAAAGCTATTCCGTCTAAAAGTGATTTACCACCTTGTGGAGCCAACCGTTGAAAAAAATAAAATAAAAAGGAAAAGAAAGGGAGGAAACGTCTCTTCTTCATTTTAGCGGCACTGTCTTAATCATCGAAGTCATTTGGACGTCGTGCTGCAGGCAGGACTGACCGCAGCTGAGAGCCTGGAGAAACCGGATCCTACCCTGGGCCCCCTTTAAAGCGATTAAACTTGTATCAGAGCAGGCTGGACCCCCTGACAGCAAAGACGTCATGCTTGGAGCAGCAACCCAGGGAAATGCTCATTGGGCAAATCAAGACCTTAAAAAATAATTACAGTTCACACATCCTGAAGCAATAATGACTTCAAAACTCCCTTCACATGTGATTTATATATAAGCACATTTCCCCCTTGAACCTTCTCCCCCATTCCCATTCTGCTCACCCCACCCAAATCCAAGTGGTTAGAAAGTCAGTATTCTTAGGTCCTGCTAAAAAGTCCAGATGGAAAAACCCTGGTCTGTATCAGGAGGAAAAGAACTGCTAACACCACCTGCCATTAAAATTCTTATACACCCAATTGTGCGTGAATGTGAGTATGTGCATGCATTCCAAGAAGTTCAAAGGAAAAGAGAGAAAAATTAATTAAGCCTTCACCTCTCTGCCAAGGAATCGAATGCTCTCTGGGGCCTGGTTTTTAAGGCAAAGAAATGTACTCCTACAGGGCTGCTGGTTCTGATCCAGTGTATTGCAGAAAGAAGGGAGAATGAGATTAAATCTGGGCTGGGGCACTGGGATTGACCCTGATCTCTTTCATTGTCCCAAGGAAGGTGTCCCAGGTTGTGAGAGGGAATGACCACTCAATGTGCACCTATTGTATGCCGAATCTGGCATAGGTAGAGGTTAAAAGGACCATACGCAGATGGAGAAATCCCTTGGGTGGTTGGCCTTGTAGTGACTGATTCCACTTCCATGAGATCCCAAGGGGGGACTGATAAGCTGGATCAGGAAAAGGGAAATGCAAGAGGATAAGCTGGCCCCTTAGGACAAATTGCAAATTGGAATGAGCATCTGGGATGACTAATCAAATATGCTTTCAATGTCGGTCATAAAGACATGAACCAACTGCACAGACTGAGCTCACATGTCTGCGAAGAAGAAAGAACCAGACACCCCAAAGAGAAAGCAGCTGAAGAAGGGTGTCCCCTCAAAGGCCCTGCTGATGATATCTGCTCTAGGGCTGCAGTCCCTTCTGGAAAACAACTGCCAAGCATCTTGATAACCTGGGTCTGGGACATCAGCTGAGCTCTTTTCTTCCTCATACTGCAACCGCAGGTGTAAAGAAATGGAAATGAAATTTCACAGCCAGGCAAAGATCCAAGACGCGTGTTCCTCCCTGAAGATAATTGAAATACGGAAACAGCTTCGAAGAGGATGGAATCACTTATAAGACCTCTGGGAAATAGCCTCTTGCTGGTGTGTGAAGGGTAGGAGCCAGGGCCGGGTGTCACCCTAGCACAGGAACGACAGCAACATCTTTGAAAGTGAGGGACAGACGTGTCCTTGACTGAGCAGCCTGTGGGGCAGGCGCTGAGCCCTTGAGCATCTCAAAGCCTCCTCCTTCTCCACTAGCAAGACCTGGTTGCCTCCTGAGAGCTGCCACAAAACTTGATGGGGGTCAAGGAAGAAGGGTGTGGTCAGTCTCCATCCTCTGACTTCATCCCACATGAGAATCCAGAAGAGGAAGAGAAAATGAACTCTAAGCCCAGGAAGGAGAAAACCAGTTGGGGGGGCGGGGTGGAGCGGGAGATCCGGTGTTTGCTTTGGGAGCAAGCAGAGTGCTCACCGATGAGAAACGGGCACAGGAAGGAAACCAGCAAAGGTTACACTACGGACTTCACTGTTGGAGTCAAACCTGCTTCCCCAGACTGAAGGTTGATGGGATTTTCCACGGCACTCCAAGAGCCCAAACTGAAAAGCAAGTTACTGTTTTGTGTGTTTGGGCATGTCCATGTGTGAGCGTGATGTCCGTGAGTGAGTGTGTGCCCCTGTGTGTGCGTGTGTGTGTTTATGCTCCTTTTTTCCTACATCACTGCTCACAGAGAAAGAAGGACCAGTTCGTCTACCTGCCAAAATCATTTCAGAGCTTATTCTAAGAGACTCTCAAAGAAGGAATAAGCTTCTTGTGAGGAGGGATTAAATCTCATTCCACTTTTTACCTGGCTGTGTGGCATGGAGTAACTGTTCGCCAAAGCAAATGAGGGTTAGTCACCTGTTCTGGGAACTCAAGATGCCACCTTCTGAAAGTTGGTTCCTTAATCCCAGGCCGGCTCTCAGATCTGAGTCCAGGTTTCTGCTGGATAAGCACCTTCCATTCACTCCTCTATGTATTTGACAACTACTATAAAGCCAGGCACTGTGCGGGTATGTTTGGTGGGAATGGTTCCTGCCCTTGAGAAGTCTTGTAAAGAGTCTAGTTAAAAAAAAAAAAAAGAAGAAGAAGAAGAAGAAGAAAAAAAAAGGTGTTGAACCAGTAGTTAGAATGCAAAATGTTGGTGTGAGGAAAAACATTATGTGTGTGAGAGCATGTGGGAGGGGACCCTAACACAAGGTCAGATTAGGGACAAACTCCCCAAGGAAGACGTGTTCAAGCTGGCACCCAAAGAGTGTTAATCAGACAAGAGGCATTGAGGGCAGAGAGAGATGGTTCTAGGTAGAGGGAACCATTACCTAAGAACTGAGGCTCAGGGGCAGGAAGGCACATTTTCATATTCCGAGAAACAACAACAAAAGCCAGAGAGGGATAGAGGAGAGGGGAGAAAAGGGGGAGAGAGGGGGAAAGAGAGGGAGCAAGGATGTATAAAGAGGAGGGTGATCATGAACAGTCTTGAGGGTCATGATAAGGACTCAGAAGCACTGGAGAACCATTACAAAATTTCAAGTAGAACAATGACCCGATTAGCTTTGCAAAGTGTGGAGAACAGCAAGAGATAAAGGTGATTCTGATTAGCGTTGTGACAGTGGAATGAGGAGATCGGGACAAACTTTAGAAGTATTTTGGAGCTTAGAACTAGGATGACGTGGAGATTGCCTGGCCATGGGGAAGGAGGGTGGAACAAGACAGGGTGACTCCCAGGCTTCTGACTTGACCAAGTGCGGTAGCAAGTGGCTCCATTTACTAAGCTGTGAAACAATGGAGAACATTCACTGGAAGGGGAGCAGGTCTGCAGCACAGGGAGGCCCAGGATGAGTTCAGGTACACAGAAGACACGTGGATGGCATATCTGCTGGGCAGCTGGATGTATGGGTCTGGAGCCTAAGAGAAAGTACCCGTAGGTTTGGGAGTCAGCATTGTGCAGATAAGGGAGGCCACTGGAATGCCTGACATTGGCTATGGAAAGCGTGTGGGGAGAGGAGAGCCCAGGTCAGGCAGCGGAGAAAAAGTCAGCCAAGAAAAGTGTAAGGACACTGTCCCAGAGGTGGGATGAAAAGGAGGACAAGGTGGTTGATCAGAGGAAGCCAAGAAAGAAGAGAGCACGGAAGATGAGGTTGGCTCTCTTCACTGGTTTAGTGACACAAAGGCGTCAGGCCAGAGAAGGCTCTGGGGCACTTCAGTGGTGACAGCCCCACCCAGTGGGTCTGAGCACAGAACAGAAGTTGCAGGAACAGAGACCCCATTGAAGAAGTCAGGTTGTAAAGAGGAGAGAATCAAGGACAGAACTGGAATGACGCATCCTGGGGTGGCAAGAGGGACAGCAGTGGCTTCTAGTTCGCGGGTCCCAGTACTTCCTGGCAACAGTACCCGACGACTGGATTGGATTAATTTCTAACTTCTGACCACGCGGACCTCAAATCCTAATATGCCATGAACTTATACGGTTCCCGTTCTCTCTGGAATTCAAAACACTTCATAAATATGTCCTCTTTGTTCTCATTCCATACATGTAGCAAAAGCAACGAGATATCCTTTTCTTCTTTTTACAGGTGAGCAAAGCCAGGCCGACACTGCCTTGGCCCCGTAACCCTGTCGGGGGTGGGGGTGGAGATGGGACAGCAGATCAGCAGCCCCCTTCTTCCTCCTGCACCCGTCTCTCCAGGATCAGCAACTGCAGGAAGCTTGGCTTGCTCCTGCTACGAACAGAGCAGTTATTCAAGGGCTCTGATAAACTTGGGCCCCAATCACTTGACCTAAGGGAGCTTGCTCTGTTTCCCTGTCTATTTCAGGAAGCCTGGTCAAAATCTTGGCAAATATCAGAGCTGGGAAACTGAATCTGGTCCTCGTCATCCCATCTGGGCTGAGCTGTGCAGAGGGAACCTTACCCAAACCTCTCCTCCGACAGTCACTCAGCAGACTAATGCCAGAGCTCTGACCCCGAGTCAGGGCTCCAAAGGGGAGGGGTGGAGGTGGGCTCCGCAGGCTCACAGCCAGGGGGACAGAAACAGAACGGGGACCACCTCTGCGCGGAGAGTCTTCTGAGGAACAAGAGGCAGCCCTGCCTGAGGCAGTTAGGTGCAGTCTGCCCCAGCAGCAGGGGGACGGATTAAATAACGCTGGCCAGGCTCCACCTGGGCTGAGGATTCCAAAGCTCCCAGTGTTCAGTTCGTTTCGGGAGTGAGAAAAGGAAGCGGAAGTTATGTTGCAAAATCACAAACGCTGGAGATCATTCATTCGTTTTTCACTCATTTAATCAATGTTGATCTATGTGATTCCCTGAAAGGGCTGTTAGGTCCCCTCCTAAGGGGCATTTGGAAATGTATGGTGGTGACCTTGGTTGTCATGGTGACCAGAGGAGGGGAAGGTAGTCCTGGTGTTCAATGCTCACAGTTCATCCTGCACCACCAAGCACTGTGCCATGCAAACTGCCCGTGGTATCCCCCCTGCAGACCCCCAGCCCACCCACTGACTGTGGAACTCCTAGGACCCTGGAAGGAAGGAGCCATTGACATGCAAACACCTGGCCTGCTCTGTGGTGGGACCACACCCTTCCCCCCTTTTCCTCTATTTCCAACATAGAGACTTACCATGTTTGGGGTGGGCCATTATGATCCCTGTGTGCCAGAGTTGGTTCTCTTCCCCTAGGTTCTGTGGACCACCTAATGCTTCCCACTGCCCTTCATTCCTGACCCTTGTCCCTGCTTGTCCTTCCCTGTCCCCGCCAATCGTGGAAGGGGGTCTCAACAGAAGGATACCCCAAGCCAGCTTCTTGCATCAGTGTCTGGGAGTCAGTGGCTCATTCTAGTTTATCTGCTGGGTGCCCCCAAGCAAGACAGTCACTTCCCCGAGACCTCCCCATCATCCATATAAACAGGCACACCTTGGCCTCATATTACCCATGATGCAAGCCAGCTAAATCAGATGGCACGGGCAGGGCTCGGGGCCCTTGGAATACAGGGCAGTGTGGGTGTCTGTGGGTACTGAAGAGAGATGAATAGGCCATCCTGGCCCCGAAATGCATTGAACCATTCGGGCAGCCCCTGTGCAGTCAAAGCTGGAGCCAGGCCCAGGCGCTTCTGCCCCAGCCCGGCATGCAGGCATCTTCCTCTCAGCTCCCAGCGAAAGCACAGGACAGAGCCCAGGCAGTCACAGTCTGTGTGTAAGAACCTTGGCATAGCCTCCCGGAGCTGACAGCGATCGAAGACAGATGTGTGCAGTCAAAGACTAATGGGAATCATGAAAAGGAGTAGCAAACTTACATGTGGAACGAGACAGCAGCTGGTGGGGGAGAGAAGTGGGAGCAGTTTACAGAAGAGCAGGCCGGGCACTAGAGGCACCCTGGGTGACCCTGTGGGCAGGCCAGTCCTGCTGGGAGATCTTTCCGCAGGAAGAGCGGCTGGACTTTCTGCAGGGGGCCGGGAGCTCCCATTTGCTCTGCGCGTTAGGCTCCAATTGAGAATTCTGTTTCGGCCAGGAAGGGACCCTAGGGAGCAGCCATCCACCTACCAGGCTTACCACTGGAGAAACCCAAGGTGCAGAGAAGTTGAGTGCTTAGGCCAAAGGCACACAGCCTAGCAGCAGGGCTGGGACAAGAACTCATGGCTACTAAGCAACCCTGTGGTGCCTCCATGCCAATCTGGTGCCTCACTCACAGTACTTTCCTGATCTCTCCACTCCTGGCACACCCCTCCACTCCACTCTCTGCTTTCCCAGACCTCCACCCGCACCCCCCACCCCCCGCTGTTCTCTACCAGCTGGCCTCCCACTGTGCTTTCTTTCTGTGGACCCTGGAAACTCCCAAATTGGTAGAAGAGGAAGGTAGGAGTCATGCTGGGGGAAAAAAAAAAAGTAATGGATTAAGAAGGAAGGCAGGACACCTTCCTCCTTGGCTACCAACTCTTGCTGAGACAGAGGTTCTACTCTAAGGTCTTGCCACTCTTCATTTTAATTCTGCAAAGAACTAGCTGTATTTGCACACGGCCTGCCCTGCACAGTGGTAATGTGTGAAGGACTGTGAATCCTTAATGTCTTTCCTTCCTCTTACAGGTTGAATTGTGTTCCCTGGAAAGAGAGAAAAACCGAAATCCCCAACACCACAGAATATGACTTTATTCGGAAATAGGGTCTTTATGGAGGTAATCCAGTTACAGTGGGGTCTTTGGAGTGTGTCCTAATATAACCGGTGTCCTTATAAAATTGGGAAATTGGGACACAGCCAGACATGCACAGCGGGAAGACTGTGAAAACACACAGGGAGAATGCCGTGTAAAGATTAAAGATTTGAGTGATGCATCTACAAGCCGAGGAACACATCACGCTACTAGAAGCTGAGGAAAAGGCGTGGGAAGTTCCTTCCCTGGCATCTCTAGGTGGATCGCGGCCCCACCAGCACCTTGAGTTTGGACCTTGAGCCTCCAGAACAGTGAGGCAACTCATTCTTGTTGTTTTAAGCGACCTGGGAAACTCAAACGGTACTTCCCGGGTAATCTTCCTTGGCAGCCTGCCCTACCCCAGGGCCTCACTCTGTGGTCCACACAGACAATTCAGGCTGAGTTTTTATCAACACGCCACAGAGTACAAGCCCCATCATGTATATCGTGGATCCACAGGGCTCCTAGGACCCGTCTAAGAAGCTTCAGCTGACATCCCCAACTCCCTCCTCCCCTAAGAGCAGCCGCTCCAAGGAAATCCTCATCAACACGCCACCTCTGATGTTGCTGAGCAGATGAAAGCTTCAGGACAGATGTCCCCGGTCTGTGGTCAGCTGGGGCAGAGACCCCAAACTAGTTGGGGCACCGGAAGGGGCGTGAGGCTAGGCGAACGGGATGAGAAAACCATCCGACTACCCACACATCTGCTGGGAGAACGAAGCCCGCTCGACACGGATCTAAGAGGTTTCCGAGTAATAGCGAGAGCGGTCCTACGGTGCAGTACGCGGACACAGCCAGCTGGAAAAGCTGCCGGCCGGGCTCTCATTCCTCCTCGGCGGAACAAACAAACTGATAAGGAGAGAGAGGCCAAGAGGAAGGAGTAGCATGCACGTGTGGGTAGATCGGGAAGCGGTGAGAAGCCCATGCTCCGTAAAATAGGGAGTGTCTAAGGGGAGGAGAGAGAGAAGGAAAGAGAAAAACCTGAAAGGGAGGCGGGAACTGGTGTGAGGGACCGGAGAATGTCGCTGGCAAGTCACAGGCACACAACGGTGCTCACACACTTGCAACAGACTCTACAAGTTGAAACAGTACGGACACAGACATTAGGATTGACAGTCTGTTACTGATTTATCCATCTTGAGATTTATTTAATAAACTGCCACTTATTAAGGGCTTCCTGTGGGCCAGGCACTGTTTGAAGCATTTTGCGTGGATTCGATCGTCTGGTCCTCACCCCATCTGATGAGGTAGTTCAATCATTAGCCTCACTTTACAGAAGAGAAAAATGGGGATGACCGGCAGAAAGTAACCTGCTCAAGGTCACCCAGCTAGTGAGAGATGGGGCCAGTCTGGCTCCCGCATCCCAGTTCTTCCCCACTGCGCTGCAGAAGAGGTGCACTTAGCAGAAAGGTGGCGGGTAGGGTGGGGAGAGAAGAAAAGAGAAGAACCATCCAAAAATTAGATCAAGAACACACATACAGCAGAAGGAGCAAGCTAATGGCGCGAAGGGGAGGGGACAGGCTTTCTTGTGACCCTTCTGCTGCCCTGTGATAACCGTCAGCTCAGACTCCCCACTTGGAGCTGATATACCTTTTAAAAATGACCACCTTAAAAAAAATGTTAGTATCTTTGAGCCCAGAAAGGTAACTTCTAGAAATCTATTTTAAGAAAATAACCAGATACGTGTATAAAAGTCTATGTAAAAGAATGGTTAACTGTAATACAAAAACAGTGGCCAAAATGAAAATACACAGCAGCAGTGAAATGGTTCAAGCATGGTGCATGACGGAGGGATACACAGTGAAATTCATCTTACACAAGAACACCTGAAGATACGGGGAGACACATACGATACATAGAGGTGGGAAATGCCACTTAAATCTGTTTATCAAGTACAATGAGCTCCCTTACTAAGAAAAGGAAACATACACACACAAGGACACATAAAGGTGCACACATGGGTACATACACAGAACTGCAGGGGATACGTACTGGAAACTGTCTTCCTCTTCATTTATCCTAACATCTTCCTAATTGTCTATTGTGAAATCATGCATTAGAACAGGTACTTGTTTCATCATCAGAAAACAATGTTGTATGTTGTAACTACTTTGGGAGGGTCCCAAAGCTTTGGCTGTCATTTTTGGCTTCTGTCTCATCTACTTTCCACCAACTGGTTGCAAGAAGGAGGCATTCAAGCGGCCTTCATCAGCATGATGGCATTTCTTTGGCTCTGATCTTAATTTAGGAAGAACCAAAACTTTGAATTAAGGAGAGCACTGTTTTGTGTTTCCAGTTAGATGAAAGAATATAGATATATTATAGACATATTATAGATATATTAATATAGATATATTAATAGGTATATAGACATATATTAATGACACCTACTGATTTAACAGGGACTCAAGGAAGGATCCTGCTCAGGAGGTCAAGTGGGCTGAGGGTACCCTGTGGCCGGGGACTGTCGCTTACTGCATCTAGTAAATGACAGCTGTGCCATTTACGTAGCTAGGGCAAGAAGGGGTAAAGCGCTAGAGAGGTGGGCAGAACAGAAGATGGGAAATTGTAAATAAACAGGAAGGCAGCCTGAAGTAGTGGTTAGCAGCACAGACTCTGGAACCAGAAGAGTGATTCCAAGCTTGGTGCCACCACTCCTTAGCCATTTCACCTCGGATGAGTTATGTGGTTGTTCTACAAATATTTACTGAGATAACTACTCTGTGCCATGTTCTACTCCAGGTCCTGGGGATAGACAATGAAGCCAGGATGCAAAAATGCACTGCCCCCATGGAATTCACTTATATAGAAGGGAGAAAAAGAGCAGTGCCTGGGTGGCTCATTTGGTTAAGTGTCTGCCTTCGGCTCAGGTCATGATCCCAGGGTCCTGAGATCGAGCCCCATGTCGGGCTCCCTGCTCAGTGGGGAGCCTACTTCTCCCTCTCCCCTCACTGCTCGTGCTTGTTCTCTCTCTTTCTCTCTCAAATAAATAAGTAAAATCTTTTTAAAAATAGGGAGAAAAAGATAATACGTTAGAAAAAACAAGTAAAATATGTAGTTTCTCAGATGACCTTAGGAGCAATGGAGAAAAATCTGCCCAAGCCTCAGCTGCCTTGTCTGCGAAATGGAATGGGGCTAATGAAATAGCTATTTCATCGAGTACTTGGGAGGATTTGTGAGGTCACACGTAAGGCACTGAGCACGATTCCCACTTCAATAGATATTACTAATTACCATTATTTTGAGATTAAAGGAGTCAGATCTACTCTTGTCCGAGTGATGACACAGGAAATTGTAAGAAATGGTCGCAACCATTCACAAATTGAAGAGCCAATGGGGCTTCATCCCCAGGAATGAGGAAACATCAACCCACCAACTCTAGTAGGGTATTGAGCTTCCTACCGACTACGACAAAGAGCAAAATTTTTCTCCCTTGGGGTTTTTCTAACCCCAGAAGAAGTCGGAGGAATCCCTGATCATTTCTGTTATCATTGAACAAGGACAGTATCTGCCCCTTGGTTTCTCCCACTTCAGGATTTAACAAAAGGCACCTGATCCAGCGAGCCTCACCTGCGTCCCCGCAGCTCTGCCATCATTTCCTCCCCCATGTCTCTTTAAGGATGGCAGAGGTCAAGAGGAATGGAGACCTGTAGCTTGTCTAAGTCTCCACGCTTCCAGAGCCATGTGGGAGTCAGGAGATCGGTCAAAGATTCACATGGAGTTCTCCCAAAGCCTGGCGGCCCCAGCTTATAGATCACTGTGCAGATTTCCACACGGACTTTAGGAAAGAGCCCCCAGAATACAGGGGTGCTTCTGACCCATGGCCCAACCACTGGGCCAAGGGCCAAGGATTCTCTGAGGGAGGAAGGAAAGAAATGGTGCCCTGGCTAGTCAGAAGGAAAAGCTTTCCAGAAGTCCATTTTACAAGCCTTGGATTCTAGCCTCCTGGAGAGGCGAGAAGTCATGAGAAGTTCGCAAAGGGCACAAAGAGAGAGAGGTGTGTGTTTGTATGTACATAACGCCAGCATATGTGTGTGCAAGAATGTTTTAAGTAATTACATGCAGAGCTTAAATCAGATGGATTATCCCAGGGTTTCACAGACTAGTAGCTTATTTTGGGTGGACCTCTGAGGAGCCAAATAATTTGTCTGCACTTGACATCAAAGAGGATAGCTTGTTAGTGCTTTTCCTCTTCTCTCTGTAAAGCCAGGTTTGGCAGAGCTCTGGCTCTAACTCAGGACTCAGAAGTGTTAGGATTTTCTGTGAAGTCTGCTGCTACGCTTATGTCCTTCCTTCCCTGGGACTGGGAGGACAACACAGGGCTGAACGCAATGGAGCATTCGGGAAAGCCAAATCTCAAAACACTACAAGCTCCAAAGCAGGAACCCGTGGATGGAGCATTATGTTAAACCAGGAACAGATGAGAAGACCCCAAGAGGAGTTTCTAGAAAGTTCAAAGAATGCTCCAAGGGGGAAATAATGCAAACCAAAACCAGAAAAAGGGAAGAGAGAGGCCATGAGGGGATGCAATCTGCCCTTTACCCCAAACTGTAGTGCCCAGTGAGCGGAGGAAGGTACCCTGAGACATAGCTTCTCTTACTGCTGTGCATGAGCTCTCTCTTTCCGGCACATCGGTCAAGCCCCAAACACTGTGCTTTTCCCCACCGCTGTGTCTCTGACTGTGCTATCCATATCTACCCCTTAGAACTCTCTTGCCTGAGCCAGGGGTCTCCTCAATCATCTGCCCAATGTCCTTGGAGCTCTAACTGCCCTCCACGTAACACACGCCCATTGCCTTAATCCTTTCTCTCTGGTTTTGTTTAGTTGGGGGATGTCTCATTTCCAGAGATGTGCTCAACGTTCCTAGAGGTGAGGAACCACACATTTTTGTATTCCCCACAACGCAGGACACAATACCTTACCATATCAGGCACTCAGTAGCTCGCTGCCGAATGAGTGTTTTTTTTTTTTTTTAAGAACCAGAATTTATGCCCATTAGGTCACTGAGCCGAGTTCATTTTTCAGAGGAGAGAAATGATGCATACTGAACATTCTGACTGCTTTTCTTTCTCTTGGGCTCCTGCTAGGGACACACACAGTCTCAGGCATGGAAAGAAAGCTTTTTCTGGTAGGCCTCCAGAAGTCAACAAGAACCACGGTGCTGGGGCTCTGACAGCCCCTTCTTCCATCACAGCTTGCTTTCCCTCACCCTCCACGGCTTGTCCATCAGCAAATCTTTCCATCCCTCCTTCCAAAACAGATCCCCAATCTTCTGGCTCCTTGGACCTCACTCATGACCACCCAAGTCCAGGCCACCACTTCTCTCACCCACCATGTTGGCATCTGATGGCATCACTGCCTCTGCAGCTTGCCCCCCCAACAAGGTAGGCAGAGGAACCTTCTAGCATGGTTAACCAGATGACATTATTTCCTGCTCCAAACCCTCCAGTGGGTTTCCATTACACCTGAGAGGGGAAAAAACTCTGGCTTCCCAACATATTTGCGAGGGGCACTGGGAGGTCCTGGCTTCTCATTACATGCTTCAACTCATCATACAAATAAACTCTGTAAATGGCCCATGAGGCTCTACATGATCTGGCTGGCCTCTCTAGCTGCTCTCTGTCCCAGCCTTCCTGCTGTGTCTTGAACATACCAATCGAAAATTCTCTCTCCCCCTGCCTCACAACTCCTTGTTTTATTGTCCACCATCCTATAGGTGGTGGTCCCTATAGGATCCCTATAGGAAAATGTCATTTTTGGATTTACTTATACGCTTGTTTGTTTCTGCATTTATGGGCTGTCTCCCCTGGAATGTAAATTCCGTGAGGGCAGAGGGTTAATTTTTTCCCATTCACTGCTCTATCTACTCCATCAGAAACAGTGCCCAGCATACAGCAGGCACTTACTAAATGTTTCTGGGTAGAAAAATCTTTTGGGACACTGGTGTAGGAACTACTTGCCAGCAGAGCTCTTTCTAATGTCAATATTAATGCCGAAAGACATTCCTAGAGATCAGAAATTGAAATCCACGATTTTATAGCTCTTTTTAAAGTCATGTAGTTGAAATTTCTCGTGAAAAGAACAGAAGGCTTTTAAAAATGGCCACAAACCTTCCCACAAAGATGTGCTCAACAAAGATAGATCTCGCGGGGCTGAAAAGAGTCTTGCCAGTTTCTGTTTACCCATGGTGCTACTTTAGGTTTGTTTGCCTGGGGTCCAGTTCAATGTAACCAACGTTTCTTGAGCACTGGAATTAGGTCCTGGTGAATATAAAGATGATTAGCACAGGGCTCTTACCTGCAAGGAGCCTAAGGATGCTCGGGGAAGACAGACGCATGAGCATCATATTTGCAGGGTGACCCAGGGTAGTAACGCAGTAAATGATAAACCAGAGATCTGTCTGGAGTCTCAGGGAACATTTCCTGCATGAGCACACCTCACAGCCAGCAAAGCAAACAAAGGTGGAAAGAAACCCTAAGCTTTGGGAGAAACACAATGAAAGTATGGCCGTGAGAAACCCCAAAGAGGCAGACAGAGTGTGTCATGGAGGAACAAGCAAGTCACTTTCCAGGAGTATGGACTGTATTTGGTGCAGGCACGGAGAGAGTCTTCTACTGTACCTTATTGATTCAAACACAGAAGTGTTGGGTAGTATGGGATATGTCTACTCTTTTCTTCCATAATCAACAAAGTTGTTCATCACTAAAAAAAATCCCAGCTAATGTAGGAAATGGAGAGAAGAGTGAGAGGAAAGACAAGGGCTGAGACATTGGAAGCCCACTCAAAAGTTAATCTAACAATTAGATAAGAGGCTACAATAAAAGAATTTCACATGAAATCCAGTGAAATTGTGTACCTCTTACAGAAAGGTATGTGGCTTTATTGAGAGGATGGACAAATGGAAGGAAGCCAGATAGACAACTACTGTAATCCTGAACGAGGAGGTGCACGGGTCACTGGGTAGCCTTTGAGGCTGGGAGTCAGATCTTGCTTCTGCTCAAGGCCCCACTGGGCAGACCACTTTACTTCTGAGTCTCAGTTTCCCCATCTGTAAAATGGGGGGAATTATGTCAGGCGTCCTGTCTAGTTGCTGCAGGGACTGGGATTGTGCAGGGAAAGCACCTAGCACCGTGGGATACTTGGTGCCACGACTCCAAGTGCAAATCAATCCTGAACACAATTATCCCATTAAAAACTCTCCTTGAGGATCAGAAACTGGTTATCTTATTTGGTTAGGGTTTAAGGATTTGAATCTGCCATTTTAGATATTCTTAAGGCCTTCATTGTTCAATCCCGTATTCAGCTTGGAAAATACAGGGAATTAAAAGGCTCACACAATTGGGAACTCCCTGTGTACAGTGAGGCGCTGCACTTTTGAGAAGAGCCCAGGGGACCTTCAGAGGGAAACGCTCATCTCTGTGCTTGGGAAGGGAAGCTGAGCATCAGGAAGGCAAGCCCGGGGCTCCCAGGGCTACACAGCATGGGTGAGGGAGAAGGAAGGACCCATCTAACCGAACCTCGCCAAGCCTTCCTAAACTACAAGCAGAATGCATTTCATGCTTGTCGACTCAGGTAAAGGCCCTTATTGAATGGTTACCCAAAGATAAAGACCACAGGATGGTCTTGAGCATGTGGCCTGAGGCTCGACGGATGTCTTGCAGGAAAATGTGGAGCGGTCCTTTTCCTAACAGGATACTCTGCGTGATCTGCTCACTTGTCATATTTGTCTGCATTTTGCTAACTGCTTCTCTCCTCCCTGGTGTGGATGCTCCTAACTACAGTTCAGCCACAGGCGCAGTGTGCCGCCCCGAAGAGACTGGTCTCTTCCGCCTGTCCCCATCCATCATCACCTGAGAAGCCTCACACGCCTCATTGCTGTTTTCAATTCTGACATGATTTATTGACTATTTTAATGGATAATTTGGGGGGGGGGTAAATGCTCAGTCCACAGGCCTCTGCTCTGAGAACAGCCGCATCTTTGTTGAAAGGCTGGGCTTCTGACATTATTTATGGACTACATGACATGACCCTGCTCCCCGGTCCGCGGCTCATGAACTGGCACGAACCTCTGACTCGAGCTGGGCCGGTCAGGATCTCTCTCTAAGGAATCTGTGATGGGGGCCCTGGGAAAGTCCGTTACTGGGCCTTGAATGGTGGGGGGTACGGATGCATGGAGAGTGGAGCCCACATGATCTGGCAGAGAATGGCCTCCAGGATTCTTGATTAACGTCTTAGGAAACCCGTTGGCAGTGTCTGCTCTTGGGTCCCTAAGATGGCACTGTGTCTAGTTATTTTTTTTTTCCTTTGGGTTAATTAGCAGCATTCGAGATAAAATCATGATAGTAATAATTAACATTTATTGAACCTTGACCGTGTTCCAGACTCAGAGAGCCACATACTATGTTTCATTTAGCCCTTCCAACAATGTGATGATATCCTTTATACTTAAGAAAACCAACTGAATCTTATCAATACTGTCAAGACTGCACGGCTAAGAAGTGAAGCTGGGATTTAAAACTGGGCTGATGGTCTACTTTCAAGGACATACACAGCTAAGAGAACATTTCTGCCTGTGTAACCCCTCCACCACCCCGCTGTTGGTGAGCACCCCGCTAAGACGTCTAGCTGTTAACCCCCATCACCTCCACTGCAGGGATGGGCTTCCATGTTTCTGCTGGCAGAAGCATTCTGAGAACTTTGAAGGGAATCCCTTTCAAGATGGCAGATGGTGTCCCCCCTGAAGACCTCCTCCTCCTGTATCAAATCCATACACATAGGGGCACCTGGGTGGCTCAGTCTGTGACTCAGTCACTCAGTCAAGTGACTGCCTTTGGCTCAGGTCATGATCTCAGGGGTCCTGGGACTGAGCCCCCAAAGCCAGCACCAGGAAAAGAAAACAGCAAACTGGTACTGGAAAAACTCAAACACAAGGAAGGCATTAAAAGAGGAATCAGGAGGGGTGCCTGGGTGGCTCAGTGGGTTAAGCCTCTCTGCCTTTGGGCTCAGGTCATGATCTCAGGGTCCTGGGATCGAGCCCCGAATCAGGCTCTCTGCTCAGCAGGGAGCCTGCTTCCTCCTCCCTCTCTCTGCCTGCCTCTCTGCCTACTTGTGATCTCTCTCTTTCTCTCTGCCAAATAAATAAATAAAATCCTTAAAAAAAAAAAGGAATCAGGAAATTGAGTGAAAAGCAGAATTCTTTGGAATATCATTTTTCTATTTTATGTATATACAATCAATCAAGAAAATGAGTTATGGACAAAACAAGCAATCAGAAGGGGACTGTGTATATTTCATAATCTCGAAAAAGGTGCTTCATCCACAAAATGAGAATAGCATGTTTCAAGGAGATTTTCACAATGATAAGAAGATACACCAGAAAGTCTTGTCAACCATGCGCTCGGCAGCCAGATCCACGATGGTGCTGGAAAGGAAGTTCTGTTCGGCAGATACACACATGTCCTTCAGGAAGGAGTATCAATCACACAGAGCAAGGAGCTGGACACAAACGGGGTGACTGGCCTCATGGAAGGGGTAGGCAACCCGCACTGAAATGAACTCAAATTTCCTAGGTGACATTTTGACTGTCCATTCTTTTTTTTTTTTTTAAGATTTTATTTATTTATTTGACAGAGAGATCACAAGTAGGCAGAGAGGCAGGCAGAGAGAGAGGAGGAAGCAGGCTCCCCGCAGAGCAGAGAGCCCCACTCGGGGTTCCATCCAAGGACCCTGAGATCATGACCTGAGCCAAAGGCAGAGGCTTAACCCATTGAGCCACCCAGGTGCCCCTTGTGTCCATTCTTAACATTCTTTCCACCAGCCAGCCATCATGAATGGCAGGACCCTGACCTTATACTCCAGGTGGCAGCATCAGAAAGATGTAAATTAATATATCGATTCTTTCAAGCCATACCTGGGATATTCCTTCCCATTTCTCACGGTGCCCCCGAGGGCTACCTCCCAGACTCCCAAGGTTTGCAGGAACACCCAGGTGCTGCAGGGTCTTTTTTCTGGGAGTTCCCACCCTGACTTGGAGGAGAGCCACCTTTCAATAAGAACAATGTGCTATTAGCATAGTAACATACCAGTTTAACCATAACATATATTTGTAAAGTAATTTACAGCTTGCAAAACACTTTCCTATGCACTATCTCATCAGCAACTCTGCATTAATTATCTTAAGTAGGTAGAGTTCATTATCGCAGTTTACAAAAGAGGAAATTAAGGCTCCAAGAGGTTGTGACCATTAGCGATTGACAGACTGACAGAAGTGGAAACGGAACCGGGTCCTCTTGCTTAAAGGTTAGTTCTCAATATAATTCACGTAATGAGGCTTACATCCCTTCACCACTCCCTCTAAGGCAGAAATAGCCCAAGAAGCATTTTCTCCTGAAGCTCCCCTGCATGATCCTACAGTGGGGAGGGGGAGACGACTTCAACTACTCTTATCTGCTCTTACTGCCAAATGTACTTCATATGCCTCAACACTAGTGTCAACTTTCTACTCAGTTCATGATCCCTTATTTACACAGTCTAGACTGGATGTCGGAAAACAAAATAAATTGCCTCGTGTCCAGAAATAAATGCTTCAGCTCATCCCTCGCCTTTGAAACATTCCTGTTCTTTGACTTAAAAAAAAAAAAAAAAAAAGGCCACTGTTGAAGGTGATTGCTAGGTTGGGGGCGGGGAGGAATGGTGACAACTACACACAGCCAAGAATGACTTCAGTTCCATCCACTTGATCCACATAGAGAGAGACAGCCCTGGGCTTCCTGCCTCCACTGTTCTTTGCAAGGCTTGTCTCTGGCTGTGGCAGTGCAATCCTTTGGCAGTCCCTTGTGCAGGATGCGGCCTGTCCCCACCTCACTGCCCGGTGCTGCAGATTGCGGTCACACCAATGTCTGCCCTCCTCCTATGAACCACCTTCCCAGTCTTCACATCTGGTCAGTGCGGCTCACTCTACCATGTCATGGCTCCTAAACCATCCTTAGGCCACTCTCCGCCATCCGGAGAACCCCAGGTCCAAAACGCTTACGGAAGCACCCACTTAACCATGGGTGTTAGACGCCCAGCCCTAGCCTGCCTGACCGCCTACCCGGTAATATCTTTTTGTAAACGAGAAACCCAGAGACTGCGATGATTCCAGATGGTCCACTTTACAATTCAGGACTATGTGGTTTGGAAGCATAACTTTTGCAGGCCTTATACATGTTTTCAAACCTTGGTTTTTAGCTTCCTTTTCTGACCCTCTGCTCCCTGGCTCTCCTGCGAGCCCTGGCTTCCCAACAAGAAAATGTCAAGGGAGAAAACAACTACTTTCTTGGACAAAGAGAGCCACTGGTGAGGGCGTGGCCTCAGGCCGCGCCTCTTGGAAGCCCCATCCCAAGATGGGCACTAGGGCTGGCTGGCACGAGAGGGGAGTGAGGGGCTTCCTTTCCCCCAAGCCATCAGTGCAGAAATCAGCAGCCCTGATCCCCAGCTAAGCCTGAAGGAAGGTCTCTGACTGGTATGCACATTCCCAGGAAGCACCAGTGCAAGAAATCTGATCATTCAGAGACCACAAACCATTTTGCATCTTAAATGCACTATGGAAACCTGGTATAATATCTGCCTCTGAGGGCTACTGGGGAAACTAATGAGATGACATTTACAAAAGTGCCTGCACAGCATTCATGTCCTGGGAATGCTGGTCTCTGCTTCTTTCTCCTGCTCTGCGCCATTCATCCTCAAAACCCCCTCCAGTAGACGGGGGTAGTGGGGGTTTCACTCTCCGCTGATGACCCGTGATCTGCCCTCCCGATATCCAGTTTCTAAGGCAAATGCAAGGTAGTTAGGGTGTAGGAGAGCTCAGCCCAAACTTGCTAACCATCCTTAACTAGGTGAGGACATCTTGGAAGGATACCAAGCGTGAGGATGTGCACAGCCAGAGCAGTGTGGGCCGATACCGTCAGCCAGTGGTTCTCAAACTTGGGCATCTGTTGGCATCACCTGGTGAGCATTCAAAAGTGCAGATGCCTCTGTCTCAACCCAAGATTTTCAACTTCAGTTGGCCGGAGTATCATCCAGAGCAACCACTGAGCCAAAGCTGAAAGATCAAGTGCAAAATGAGATCAGAACCACAAGAGCATGGGATGGGCTATCTCAAAGCCCTTTGAGATGATGATACCTGAGGTTCACTTTAGCTTCACCAAGTGGAGTTCTGGCATTTCCACATCCCAAGTCACTGGGTGGCATGCCAAGTGTCCGTCTGGGTCACTGTCACACAGACTCTCCTTCTAATATCCTAAAAACAGTATGACCTTGCAAGGAACTCTGTACAGATTCAATACTGGCAAAGAGGTTCTATGGATTGGGGTATTTTCAGGAGACTCTGAAACACACATGCACACACATACCCATTAGAATCATCTACAGGTGGATCTGATCTTCAGGAATCCGGGACCCAGAAACCTTAGCATCTGTTCACATTCCACTTTGTGCCTGGGAAAAGGTCTGTGCAAGCAGCCCCCTCTGGGGTCACAGTTCCATATTTTCAGGGGTGCCACTCCAAAGGCCACTTTCTTTCTTGTCAATGACATAAAAATCAGATGGAAATGCATAGAGAAAGAAAACCTATCAACCATCCTAAATTCTGAGCATTATGAGTTCCTAAGTCTAGTTTTTGTTCTCCTCCAGCCACTCTGTCTGTGTATGTCCCCCCCGTCCCCACCAACCCCTTCCAGGGCTGGCATTATCTCCCCCAGCCAGCATGAGTGAGAGTAGCCAGAGCCACATCAGGCCTGATGCTCCTGCTCTGCCTTTCATTCATGTGTTCCCTCACTCATTCATTCTTCCATCAATCCAACCAACAGTCATTCTTTCACCGTAGCTATAAATTAAGAGCCAGAGTGATCCTCCTCTTTGGAGCCAAAGCCTAACTGTGGCCTTTCCAGGGCTGGCCCCAAGTCTTCAGTAGTGCCCCATCACCCTTGGGGGAAAAGGGAGCCCCCTGTCGGCTCCTGCCTCCTCCACACCTCTCTGTACCCATCATCCCAGGCTGCCCTGTGCACCACCTACCGGGCTTCTTTCAGTTCTAACGGCTGTTCTCACCTTGTGGCCTCTTCCCACCTGCTTCCTCACCTGGAACTCTCTTCCCCTCATCCCCTCCTGCTTTCACGGATGCTTACAAATCACATCACACGCCGTCAGAAAGCCTCCCCGCTATTTCCTGGGGTTGTTTGGCTTGGAACTGCTCCCATAGGAAATTTCTTTTCTATCTCTACTGTAGCCCCTGCTCACTGTTTCTCTTTGGACAAGAGTCTCAGACATCTCCGTGCCCCAGGAAAACACATGAAAAACAACCGGAATCCTTTTCCAACCCCCTCATATTTTTTTCCCATTTTAATAAAAAATCGGACCTTCTCGAATGGCTCTCTCCTGGACGGTGCCTCTGTCGAGTGGTCCCCCAAATGACCCAGGAGACTTGCAGCAGACAGACGGTAACTTTATACAGCAGCCCCCAAAAGGAGATGTAAACACCGAAGGGGGCGCTGGGAAGACATATTCCCGATTCATACAAGAGCCAAAAAGTAAAAAGGGAATGTCAGAGGATTAGAGTGACAAGCTGAGGTCTCTCTGCCAGTAACCCAACCACATTCAACTTGATTTCCTAGACTTGCTAATAGACCACAATCTAAAATATCTTTCTCTCTTATTCCACACACACACACACACACACACACACACACACTGAGACACAAGAACATGAAACGAATTGAACGTTTCCTTGGTGACCATTTAAATGCTAAGAAAGAGAGAGAAGAGTATGAGGGTGAAGTGATGAAAACAACTTTTTCCCATTTTAATCCACAACCGTGGAAAATGCGCGCAGAGTTACAAACAACAACGACGACAACTTCATTAAAGCGAAGTCTGGATTCTAGCGTGACAGACTCCCACACTGGACCTGTGACCAAAGCTAGGGGACCGATGCAGGTTTTCGGGTGGGGGGCGCTATCTCTGACTCAGGCACTGGGAGTGGATGGATCTTCAGAAGGAAGGTCCAGGAGAGGGAGGGAGGGGAGGAACAGGGCAGACGACTCAAGAAGCCATTCACCCCCTGGCCTTTGTGTTCGCGCTGCCCCCACGACTCCCCTGGGAAGTTCGGTCTCTCGCACTATGTGGGGGCCCACCAGGACAGGCAGGGCCACATCTCGAGGTGCCCCTCCTTGCACAGGATTCAAGTGGGACTCTGGCGCTGCTGCTTCCCGACAGGCTGGACCCAGGAGCCACTTCCTGCTGCATGCCAGAGCGGCATGGGGGGCAGGACCAGGGATGGGATGGCCCTCAGACAGCAAGCCCAACAGCCCCAGGGCACATGGTGGCCCTGTAGGTCCCAGAACTTTCAATCCTGTGCCATGACACCAGAGGGCTCCCTCAGGATGCTCTCGCTGACCCCTGGAGTGGTTAAAGCAGACCCGGTGGGTTGTGCTGCTCCACATGTCTTTCTGATCGGCCCAGCCTACAAGGACTCCTCTTTCCTCCAGACTCTCAAAGTCCCTGAGGTCCCCGCCACTTACGTGCCGCTTGCCAAACATATCCTGCCCCCCCAACCACCCCCACCGGTCTATTTGTCTGCAATCTGTTCCAGACTCCCAAACAGACTGCAAGGTTCTTGAAAGCAGGGTCCCTGACTTTCAGCCCTTGGTGGTCCCCAGGGTGCCCGGCATGGTGGCTGAGATGTGTCAGGTGAGGCTGGAGGCCCTCTGAAAGTAACACTTTCGTTTAGTGATTAAGAGAAACATCCAACAGATGTGTTAGGGTTTTTTTTTTTTAAGGTCCCTTATAAAATCCAAAGAAAGCATTAATAAGGATCTGCTGTCCAGTGGTATCTGGACCAGTTGAAAACAGGATATGAAAAAAAAATGTTGAGGTTCTCACTGAGCAGGAGGGACTCGGCGGACAGAAGTGGACAGTAGATGGCAGTCTGTCCCTGTGTCAGAAGTGGTCACAGAGCCAGGAGCTATGCATGGAGGCTGCCAGGAGAAGCGGTGAGCTCCTCCAATAGATGCACCACCCCTGTCTGTGCCGACCAAAGCCAGGAGCCGGGAGACTTCTGGAAAGCACACCTGCGAGCACGAGCACTTACACATCTACCAAGCCCCAACACCTGGACCACACGCACCTGCCACAAACTCTGCCCATGAAGAATCACGGACACGTGCATCCCTGACCTGAGATCTGCGAAGCATCAGGAACTTGGGGATGAAGAGAGCCACTGCCCTGCAGAAGGGACGACTGCTCCTGACCAAGAGGATTCCCAATCATCATTCACACTAAAAAACAACACTCCGGGCAGGAGCCCTGCATGTGCTTTTCCATGCTCACACTGCTCCTCCCTGGAAGGCAATGACAGGGCACCTGTCTCCCTCACCAGCTCCTGTATCCTCAAGGTCAGGGGCAAGGCATTCACCTGCATGTTCTCCAACAGCTAGCACAGGGCCTAATACTAAGCAGCAACCAACATGATGTTTCTCAAATAACCTTTACACATATATTTTCCAAGTGTCTAGAGAAGGATTGCCTTCATTTGTATGCAGTGACACCCAACTCACCTGTGACCAAGAGCCCAAATTTGCAGATGAGCTTGGCAGAGTAAGACATGGGGTGGGGAGTCTTGGAGGGGAGCAGGAAAAACCTTTCCCAGTGAAGAGGCAGTGAGCACCATGACCTCAGCCTTGGGACAGGCCCAAAGGAGACAAAGAGAACACAGCTCTGGACCCTTGGCCAGGCGTGTCATTCTCTGAGCCCGGCTCTTAGCATTGCACAGCCTGGCCCCCCAGATGACCTGTCATGCACTCATTCACCGACACATTTCTGCAGCAGACACTGCTCAAGGTGTTGGGGGACACGAAGATGAAAAGTCCAGATCCTTTCTTCGCAGAGCTCGCATTCTAGTGAAAGGTAGGAATGCAAATAAAACTTGGGCTGTTAAGTGCTATAACACAGGGAGGCTGGGGAGGGAGAGGCGGGCTCTTTGGGGAATGCAGGGAGGCTTTCCAGAGAAGGTAATGGTGAAGCAAAGATGTGAAGGATGATTTTCATATCCTTGGTGAAGAAGGAGGGGAGGGCATCCTAAGGACAGAACATATCCTCCAGGGCCATCTCAAATTCAAGAACAGATTTATATTTCTGCTGCTCACGACATTTTGTAATCAGGGGACATTCCCCTCTACATTTAAGGCATATCCCCTTATGGATCCAGCCATCCAGGTTCTTCGGCTAATCCCAGATTCCCACAATAAAGGGTGAGGAAGGAAAGACTTTAGGGATCACCAAAGCTAGTAGTCCTCAGTGATCTCACTTAAAACCTGAGCAAAGTGAAACCTGGTGTGGGGTTCAGAGACCCCCCCAAAATTGCACAGTTCATCTCTGCTGGAGTTTAGGGCGGAGTCTGGTCTTCTTCCTCAGAGCTTAGGATCCTTCAGATTTAGCTAACTGAATTCTGCTACCCACAGACAGTTTTATTCCATATAAACCTCTCCCTACGCTCCCAACTTCCAATCCAAGATCTGCCACAAACCTGGCAAGCTTGCTTCTTCAACACTATAAACATACACTCATCCGTATGTTCAATAACTTATCTGGCATCACATAACTTAATTTCCTCCTCCACCCCTCCACGTCTCTGCACATAAGTCCTGCAGGCCAGTAGGGATACCTGGAAATCCCAGGCATGGACCACAATGAGACTTAGGGAGAAGAATCACAGAAAATGTGAACTGTCGCAACTGGCAGGGGCCCTTGGCCTTCTAAGTGAGTCCAGCTCACTCCTTTTCCACAAGGGGAAACAGAGACCCAAGGAAGGAGAGTGATTTGCTCAAGGTTACGCAGCTAATTTGAGTCCTTTTGCCAGGAGAGATGGGGCAAGCTGTTCTAGGTAGAAGATAGGTGTCAGGAGAGCTGGGCTTCTTCCTAACTGTGGGACATGCTTGTTGGCATCCAGGTGATTCCCAGAGCTGCACTTTCTTCCAGAACCCAGTGGAAGCAAGGGACAGGCCTTATGAACCACCAGGAGCAGCAGGCCTGCTAGACACAGTATGGAAAGAATCCAAGACTACGAACGTGATACGTATTCCCTAAGGGATAATTCAGAACCCGGGGTGGGGGGGGGGGGAGAATATTTTTTAATTCTAGGGTCTGAGACCTAGAAACAGAAGGAGGGGGGCAGTACATTGCCAGGACCTGGCTATCATGAATAAATAAATAAATAAATAAATAAATAATGAAAGGGCTCCGTCCTCTCATAGAGAAAAAGCACCACCCTACGTAAAAAAGTATTCTAAATAAAATGAACACATATTTTTAAGCACCTACAATTTCACAGGCCCTTACGTTAGTGTCCTACACTTATCTGCACATTGCAAATACCTTCCAGCAACCAAACATAGTCATTCTCATTAATTGCCTTGAAGAGGTAGTAAGAGTGGTGATGGGGAAATCAGTGGAGGGGGAAGGAAGAATAAGAGCCTCCACTTAAGGCTTCAGAGATGGCAACATGCACCCCCAAGCACCCCTGTGTTTTCCCTACTTCTGGTACTGGTCAGAGATAGGCATGAGGCAGGCAAGTGCCAGGGCTGGGGGGTCTCTAACTGTTGTCCATCAAACAGAGCCTGGGGATCCCAGGCCTTAGCACCAACCCCTACCCCAAACTTTCAGCAAGAAATCTACCTCCACTTTGACCCCGGTGTAAATGGAAGGAGTTCCCGAGCCTATTAGGGAAGGCCGTTTTCCAAATTCTGAAGGACCCGCGTGTTCTCCATGCAGATTCTCTTTTACTTCAATTCCGTGCAACCCTCATCGCAGGACTCGAGAATGCTGGGACCTACCACCTCTTGTGGGCGTGTGGATCAAAACCAGATGTCCAGCTCCAATCGTATACAGTTTACAAGGAGGCAATTGTGGCTTAAATCAATACCCCCATTCTGGAAGGGCAGATTCCCTTGTCAACAGAACGGGAAGTGAAGGGGGAGGGCCGATGGGAGCTAAGACAGATCGGACACATGCTTGCCAGCAGGTGGCTAAAAAGCCTCAACATTTGTCTTGCACATGAAGAAAACACAATCTGACTGGCGGATGATGGACTTGTGATGGCCACAGGCTTCAGGACAGAAGGCCTCAACAGCTAGTTGTATAACTGTAACCATATCTCCCAATGTCAGGTAACCTCCATCTTCCCATCTGGAAATGAGATTATCCTGGCCATTGAGATAATGCCATGCGATATTTGTAATAATGCCTGGTACCCAGTAAGTGTTCAGATATTAACTATCACCATCATCATCATCATCATCAATCATCTTAAGGGTGGGTACTTGTCTTAGTCAGAAACACTGACACTAAAAGGCACTCAATATAGAAGCCGGTTGATAAGCATCAGGCTTACCCGCATGCCAAACCCAACTCCTCTCAACTCTTGTGTGCACTGTGAAGGGTAAGCCAACTTCACGAGCATTCTTGGCCAAAACAAAACACTAGGGCAAATTCTTTGCATGCCTTTCTGCCTTTGACTAAGCCATTCCCCAAAGATAAGAAGCGGGAGTTCATTAAGGCTGTGCCAAGATGCAATCTAAGCAAGGCACAGACTACAGGAGGATGGGGCCACGGCAGAATCCCAGGATGGTGGGATTGCAATGGGACTTGGAGGTTTTCTAAATCAAGCTGCTCATTTACAGATGGGTAAATCAAGGCCCAGCGAGAATGCCGAGGGGCACATAACAACAGCTGGTTAATGACAGAGATTAGTCTCAAGGGTGATCCCCTACCTCCAAGTCAGCAGGCTTTCTGCTGCCCAGTGTTGCCTGATATCACCTCATTGGCCTGAGATCTTTTGAGATCAATAAGCTCCTGTTTACTCCTACAGCTCTGGCCTTAAATGAACAGGAACCTTAAGATTTTCAAAAATCCCTGACTAAACAAATCCACAAAAGATCTGGGTCTTTTCTACATGCTGTTAAAAAGTGAGCAATCACAACAGACCACACCAAAGTTCACTTCAAGATCTGTTCTTTCTCCAGCTAAATCAAACTTATACTCAGAGGTATAGACTTAGGCTGAGAGCCACGGCCAGCCTCTGGCAGTTACCAGTTAAGACAGCTTGAGAAGGACCAAGGCAATAGATGGGGACATGAAACAGACAATGCATTTTCATTATCCAGAGGTTCATGCCCTCTCTAGCCCCTTGGCATTTTTAGGTAGAATGAAAGGCCGAGTTACAGAAAACGATGAACAACCAAAAATGCCTTAATGATCTTGGACTCTCTACACGGGCTTTCATAGGTTCTGAAGTTGAGTTCTCTGTAGGGTTTATCTTTGCCCAGCCTTGATCTTAATAGCAATTTGTCAAGGGTAGAGCAAGATACCATCTCCACTGGCCTCATACTTCTTAAAAGTTCCTACATCTCCATCCTTATATACAAATGATCTGAAAGAAGCTTCTACCAACTTTTCCCACAAGCTGGCCCTTCAGCAAGAAGCAAGAGTCACCAGCTCCACGTATCATCTAATCTGAGCCAGGCAGCCATGTACCTCCCACCTGTGACAGAGCTCTGCAAACGGCACCTGCCCACCCAGGGCCACTCTAGAGCTCACGTGTCCCCCAGCATGTACACGTGTATCCCGTGCTTTCTCCCTCTGCACACATCTGTCCTTGCACAAAGTACATCCACAGACCTTATCAGCAGCACGACACGGGGCTTACGCTTGTCTCCAGTAGAAGATTTGGTCCCTCTCCAATGGACCCGATTTTAAATAAAACTAAACCTAAAACCCTAGCAACGGTCATTAGTTCACCATCTCCACCGCCAGAAACGGCCTGCCTCATTAAAGAGTAAAACAGCAGCTGGTAAGGCCTCCAGGCAGGGTGGTGAGTTTTAAAGATCTTCTGTGTCGGCCTGACTCCCCTCTCTCACTTCAGCCAACTCACGGATTTACATTCCCTCCAGTTGGGGCCAGAGCCCTGTAACTGCTCAGGAAAAGGTCTGGAGGAGCCTGGAGCAGAAGCCGCTGCTCTTGAATAGAGGGGAAGTGGAGAGGCCTGAACATCTGATCCATCTGGGAGTGGAATTGCAGGGATGGGAAATGTTATGTAATTAAACTCTGCTGGCCTGTCCCGCCTGGGGAATGTGAGACCCATCAGCAGTGACCTCTTCCAATCAACTTAATTGGCCCAATCTCGCCAAGAAAAGCAGCAGAATTGGTTTAGTGCCTCATGGAAATAGCTTAGCTCCTGACTATTTATGGCCACTGAACTCAAGGATGGGAGCCTGACTCTGAGCCAGGAGTTGACAGCGCGTGCTGACTGCTGGGAGGACTTGGAGACTTCAGTGGATTCCCTTGCCTCTCTGGGCCTCCGTTTCTGTCTCTGGGGGAAGGCGCTGTAACCTCGTGCTGTGTCGGGTGCATGGCACTCTGCAGACCCAAAGCCTCTTACCAGGCAGGCTCTTGCCTCCAAGGACCCACGGTCTAGAGAAAAACAGACCTTCACAGCAACCCGGGGTGGCTGGACTTTGCTCCTCTTTTATTCAAATATGCCAAGGACCACGGCCATTTCCTCTGTTTCCAAAGTCACGTTTGTTTTAGTGTCGTGGTCTACGTAGCTCACGTTAAGGAACAGGCAAATGTCTCTGATCATCAAGAACATTGATTTGGGGACCACCTTTCTTTGGAAGCATTCAAGGACCTTTTATGAATACAGATTCCCATCAGCTGCAATCTAGGCTAGGCTGCCTTGGTTTATCGGGTGAGTAAACCGAGGCAGTTATAGAAAGTTCTCTTTGCACAGTGTGGGAGCAATAGACACGCAGTGGGTGTTAAGACTATTCTGCCAACTTGGGAAGGGCTGCAGATCCCATTTTTATTATGGTTCACAGGCATGCTAACGCTTATGTTCAACGAGACTTCATCTCTGAGTAAAGCTTTGTATTCCTAAGCACTCAAAACTTAGGGGGAAAAAAGAGGGAAACTTTCTCCTTATTGAATCGTTACTGAGATTCGGACATTGTCCCAAAGTC
The DNA here is from genome assembly GCA_004024625.1 of Mellivora capensis. NCBI lineage: Eukaryota > Metazoa > Chordata > Mammalia > Carnivora > Mustelidae > Mellivora > Mellivora capensis. Next base: position 6,542 of record PISX010002617.1, on the reverse strand, counting down.
ACCCTGCCCCCAAAGAGGCACAGCTGAACTAGAATCAAGGCATTCCCAGCATCTTTGGAAATATGTGCCATCGGATCTTCAGACCGATGATTCAAGCCTTTATCAATTCTCTCTTACACGGATGAGTTTTACCTAAAAATAAGCTAGGACCTCAAAGTGACAGCTCCGACGTCACAAATTTAAAAAACTGTCAGGAGTCAACTAAAGGCACCCCCGTTATATGCCCTCGTGTGATTAGAACCTAATAAATGAGGTTCCCTTTCACCTGGTCCAGGTAAGCTGGTATGTGTAGCCAGAAGCCCACCCTCCTTGTGGTCTGAGGAAGTTACCTCACTAGCTGTCCTAAGGTACAAACGTCACCAGACTTCATCTTTCTTTCACTTCCCAAATGCTCCCGGAAGCCTACAGCTCTTGTTCTACGTATACGTTTTACACTTAAAATACACATCTGAGCATCCAAGACAATTCTTATCTTTCCTCAGGCACAAAGAATTCCTGCAAAAACGTATGCCCTACCCCATCACGAGGGCCCGGCATATATGCCTCCTACCCTCGGGCTCTAGCTTTCTCTCGGTCACTTAACCTTAGCCTCACACTGTGCGCATGCGTGTGCCCAAGCCCACGCACATACATGCACACTGGGTTAGCTGTATGCTCACAGCCCAGAAAACATCAAAGTGAACAAACACTCCCAACCCGCATCCTCCCTGATCCCAGCTTCTCAGTCACCAGCTCCACGTATCAAGTCTCATTCTTGCTAGTGAGACCTGCACATTCCCAGAAACTCAATCCTCCGCTGCATCAGGACCTGCTTTCTGACCTGGGTTGTGGCACCCGCCCCGAATCATCGGCCCATACCTCCTACAAGAAATAGTCACACCCCTCAGTCACCTCCCCAGCGCATAAAACCATACATCATCCCTATCGTTATGCCCCATTTTTACTTAACCACAGATACATTTCAAGTCAGCTTCCCTTTGGCCCCCAAGATCCATAAACATCTCTAGAAACTGAATTACAGTTCTTGAAGAAACCTCAACTAGCATCCAGCTCTCTTGGCTCCTCTTGGCAAAACTGCAGCAGTCAGCTGAGTCCAAGAAGGAATCTTTCCAGGGCACTGTGCCATGCCCCAGTACCCAACAATGGACTCAGCATCCTGTAGGCATTCCATAAGTTTTTTTAAAGATTTTATTTATTTATTTGACAAAGAGAGATCACAAGTAGGCAGAGAGGCAGGCAGAGAGAGAGAGAAGGAAGCAGGCTCCCTGCTGAGCGGAAATCCCGATGTGGCACTCGATCCCAGGACCCTGAGATCATGACCCAAGCGGAAGGCAGCGGCTTAACCCACTGAGCCACCCAGGCGCCCCAGGCATTCCATAAATTTTAATTAATAATCAATATTAACTGGTGACAATGAATTCCTTTATCAAATAAGCAACCCATCATCCAGCATAATATAACACATGTCTCTGTCCCCAGGCGTGCAAAAGTATTCCTCTTCTCACTCCAGTCTTAACTAGACATTCTCATCCTCACCTAGTGCCAACACACAGGACTTTTCCCCTTAAATGTACACCCCTCATTCTAAGCCTTCTCCAATTCCTTCCTCTCTGAGGAGGTACAGAGGGGCAGAAGGCAAAAACCAACCCAGCCTCCTTCTCTGCAAATGCCTTGTTTCTCCATAATGAGTGCCTGAGCCCATTTCCTATCCCCTGGCTACCCCAGTGCCATCCTAGCCAAATTTCCCCATGCACACTTTTTGTTTTTTAAAGATTATTTATTTATTTATTTGACAGACAAAGATCACAAGTAGGCAGAGAGGAGGAAGCAGGCTCCCTGCCGAGCAGAGAGCCCAAGGATGCAGGGCTGATCCCAGGACCCCCGGGATCATGACCTGAGCCAAAGCAGGGGCTTCAACCCACTGAGCCACCCAGACGCCCCCCCCCCCCGCCATGCACACTCTTAAAGTTCACACTCTTTTCCCCACAGATAGTCTTCCCCCACCCCACCCCCACACACATCCCTTTGGTAATCTTCAGGAGGCCAACTTTCCAGACACGTCCACCTTTCGCTCCTCCACACAGCAACCCTCCCATGCCACACCCACTCCATGTGTCTGTGCAGACATGCACAAACCATCTGTCTTCGACACACTGTACCTCTCCTCCTGCTCTGACACCCTTCACAGGCACAGATTTCTCATTAGCTACACCTATGTTCCCACATGCTCTCATCTCCTGCCAGTCACACATATGCCCATCCAACAGACTCCCCAGAAACATACACCTCCACGGCACACCGAACAGGGTAGAGCTCCGGCTCTCTGACCACCCGCAGTACACACCCTGCTCCGAGACTTTCCAGAAACCTCCTTCCCTGACCACACAAAGCACCCAATGGACCTGGATCTCCCTCCATAGGAAAGCAGAACCCATTCACACAGAACCCGGTCCTCCACTTTCAGCTATAAGCCAGTCCTTACCAAGGCAAAATCTCACACACTCCTTGGTGCAGGCCTACAGACTCAGTATTTTCCTCCCACACTGTTCACAGAGCCTGCTTTCTCTTCGTCTCCCCCCAGCTCCCAGCACCATACCCAGGTCTAAGTATCTGAGCCCAAGGCAGAGGTGGTTGGATTTTGTCCCCCGGAATTCTACCTCTCAACTTTCTTTGTGAAACATGTCAGGAAGGAATTGGGGGCTGGAGGGGGTAAGCTGAATATGCTGGAGAATTTCTGAGTGTAGGGAAAACAGAAGGGATTGCAAAGTTCCCTCTCTGTTACAACTTTCTCCCCTCCTGATGTTTAGGGCAGAGGGCTTACATATTTCTCTTGCTCTCTGTTCTGGAGGGTGGGAGAGGGCATCTCTTTATGAAACAGCAGGTCGTCCAGAATATTCTCTAATAGGTGAGTTACAAACAAGAGGCTCCAGGAGTGACACCCATCTCCGTTTAGGCCACCCCTCCCAGCTCCCGCCCTCAGCTCTTCTCACACATAAACAAGTCCCCCCAGCGCTGTGTCCCAGCTCTCCAGCTCTGAGCCCAGCGCTCAGGCTGCATCCAGGCTGCGCCTCCACTCTGATTCTGAACCTGCCACCCGCCGCCAGAGGTCGAAAGGAGGCGGTCTAGTTCGAGGTTTCCCCCCACCTGGAGTACCTCCAGACACGCGGGGGTGGGGGGTGGGGGGACGGGTGCTCCTTACCGGTTGGCAGCCCGCGCCGGTTCAGCGCGAGGATCTCAGCTCCATGCATTTGAAGCGCAGCTGAGGAACGCAGCAGACCCTCCCACCCCAAAACAGCAGCGCCTCCTCGCCCGGCACCCACTTGTGCCCGAAAGCAACAAGCAGAGTCCCCTCCCCCACCCTAACCCCTCCTTTCCCGAACCTTCAACTCCCTAGCGTCCCAGATTTCATTTAGAGTGTGAGCAGCGCTTTGGGGCAATGGGGTAATTTGGTCCACCCGGGGTCCTTCTGACTCCAACCTAGCTTTGCCAGTCCCCGGTCTCCCAGCCTTCCCACACCTCCGCCTCAAATTCCTAGAGCTGGCCTGGAGAAATCGCGAGGAATTCCCCAGGGATGTCCTGGCCAGCGCGCCTGCCGCTCCCCCGCGGGGTCCCAGATGCGCGGGCTGCGCGCGGAGCTCCAACATCTACGCAGAGACCCAGGGTGGGGTAGCCACAGGGTGGGGGCTGGCCACCACGAACCCGGGGTGCGTGGCCTTTGCCAAGAAAAGCTTTCGGAAGAGGTAGGGTACTCCAGGACAGGTACGCCGCGCAAGGCGAGGAGTTGCAACTCCCCAAACTGGGAAGCCGGCGTCCGGGTCCTGAGCTCCGAGTCCCCTCCCCCAGCCCACTCCCCGGCGCGGGGAGGGGAAGGCGTGCGGGGAACCCGGAGCTGTGGGGAGCCGGGCACCGAGCGCGTGCTGGGGAACAGCCGCGGCACACTCGCGTCCTTCCCGCGCGGGATCCGTCTGCCAACCCCTTTTGTTACAGGATGCGCGGGGAGCCCTCTCTTGCAGGAGCAGACGGGTGTGTTGGTTGGGGGTTGGGGGGCGGTTCTGCTGAATCCCTTTGCTGCCCTTCCGTCGTCCCTATTTCCCCTCGCCTCCGCCCCCATTTCCAATCCAGGTCCCTTAAACCTGATCACTTTCCCAGATACTGGGCGGTTTTTTGGGTAGCCCAGGGACCGGAGAAGAGGTGGGGAGGAGTGTCCGTGTGTGTATGTTTGTGGTGGGGAGGGGGTGGCTGCGGTCGCGCCTCGGCCTGGGCAGATCCCAGCGCAAACTTCGGGGAAGGCACGAGCCGGGGAAAGTGAGTGAGTGAGACACGGTGGGGGTGGGGGCGGGGTGCAGTTGGGGTCCCCCCTCGCTAGTCCACAGGAAAATCTCCCCACTTAACGCCCCCACCCTCGAACCTGCCCACCCAACGTGCCCGCCTCCCCTTACCGTGGCAGAAGTAACCATGGCATCCGTGTGACTGTTTCCAGGGACGTCGACATGAAGAGAAAGGTGGACGCGAGCTCGGTCATTCAAAGTCTCCCCCACCCCGCCGCCGCCACTACCCAGCAGGGGAAAAAAAGAGAAGAAGAAAGAAAGAAAGAAAGGAAAGGGAAGAAAGTAGTTGCGCCGGGCTCTCTCGCGGGGCCGCGCGCGGAGCTGCTCGGTAGGGAGAGGAGCCTTCAACTCTGAGTCCCGAGAACATAATCTGCGCGGTTATAACCAGCCAACCCGGCCAGATGGCTCCGCGCTCAGCGCCTTAACCCCTTCGGTGCCGCGCCGCCCGCCCCCGCGCCCGGCCGCGCGTTTCGCCCGCCCGCGCCCCTAAGCCCCTGCGGCTTGGGGCTGGGGGCCCAATGGGGCAACGGGGTCATTTCTCCTAACCTGTCTTAAAAGAACAACAACAACAACAACAAAACAATAACAAAAATTTCTAAATTAATGGTATACTTCAGTATCCCCTTTTTGGAGACCCAGGGGGAAAAAGAAAACGAAATATTCATTTTTTCACTACATTTTACATGTTCATGTCTTCAGCCTGTCTTATTTGTTCTTTTTCTTGAAAAAAAAAATCTTTTTAATTTTCTTGTTCTTTTCTTTTTAAGATTTTCCTCTCTAGGCAGAAGGGCCTTTCTTGCCCCTTCCCTCTGGCGGCTTGGGTCTAATGTGCAAACTCCTCCTCCAAACCTTAGACCCTTCCAGCTCTAGATCTCTCCCCACCTCCTATCAAGCCCACCCGTCACTCCTTCCCCCACCCCACAACACGAACACGCCCAAGGACAACCGTTCCCCAGCGATCGCTGCTCCCAGGGACCAGTACCCAGGACGCTGTGCAGGCCGTCAAAGACAGCGAGTCAGAGAGGTAGTGGGGGGTGGTCAGGGGGACCAAGGAAGGGGTGGCCCTGTGTGTATGTGTGCGTTTGCGCGAGCGTGAACGCGAACGTGGAAGAGAGAGGGGGAAGGATCGAAGACTCCCATTTGACCCAGACAGCGACTTCTAAGCCCTTTCCTTCCAAACTAGGATGGGGAGCTGAGCACCATCCAGCACCCACCAGTCTGCACGCGGGGACAGCGCGGGGAAGCAGAAAAGGCAAGCCACAAACAAACCTCTTAGGAGCGCTCCAAAAGTAGCGACGCTCACTCCCCCACCCGTAGATTATTCGAGGAAAGGATGGGAGGGAGGGGGCAAAATCTCTTATTTCGCGATAATTTTAGCTGCCCATTAGACCCCACTTGTTCTGAGATCGTTCTCTCTAAATTTACCGAGTTAAGTCATCTTTCTTTCGTCCATTTGCCATCGAGAGAAGTGGCGGGGGTGGGGTGGGGGTGTCGCTTAAGGGTCAAGGAGAAATCTAGAGCCTCTGAGCAGAGTTTTGAGCTCCTGACCCCCTCTGGGGCAGCTCCCCGGGCATGGCGGACTCCCATCTCCGGGCCCCCAACCACTTCCTCCCTGTTGCCTCTGCCACCCTTCGCCCCATCTCTCTCCAGGACCTTTTGACTCACGCGCGATTGGGGGAGGGGAGCAAGTATGTATCCGGTCTCGTCCCTGCCCTACCATTCCAGGTGTCTAAGAAGCAACCCACTCGATGTTTCAGCCGGGGTCTAGGTTCAAAAAAAAAAAAAAAAAATCCAAATTCTTTTGACTTGTTTGAGAATTTGGTCAAACACGGAGAAGCACTGGCAATGTCCTACCAGATCAGGCCAAGGTGGATGCAGAGAGAGGCGGCGGGGTCCGGGAGGAGGTAGGAAGGGATATGGAGCCTGGGGGCTGCGTACTAGATAGATTGTACCTGCCTCATCATTATCCTGGCAGATGGAGGCTGCCACATCGAAAATGGCCGGAATGGCCCACTGAGGCCCAGGGGCGGCGCTCCCGCAGTCCCTGGGAAGAGTGGGGTCCTCCTTCAGTGCCGGCCTCGTGCCAAAATGTCGAGGTCTTCCTCCGGACCAGATTAAGCTGCGGAGTTGTTTCCTCCACTGGGCACACAGCACCATGAAGATTTGGACTGGGCGTGATCTGCTGGGTTCTGGTTTTCTCCCTCGACTCCGGCC